>CM030366.1:140674594-140792336 GCA_017893485.1 Hemerocallis citrina | reverse complement strand
TATCCAGGTAAATTACTTGTGGTGTGGGATTGATCTCCGGAATTATCGGGGTCGAGGCGACGCAGATGTGGTATTCATGTGATGAGGGTCATTGCTGCGGTGTGAGATAATCTCCGGAATTATCCAGGTAAATTACCTGTGGTGTGGGATTTATCTCCGGAATTATCGAGGCATGGGCTAATACTCACAAATTATCTTTATCTCGTAGTAGTCATCGTGTTAGGATTAGTTGCATAGCGGGAGATTGAACCCTATGAAGTGAAGACGTTAAGGGCTTGCACCGAGCCTATGTAGACTGGAATACATAGACTTCGACAAGTACGCATTAGAGAGTCCGCATATAGAAATTGTGTTTTCTTGATTTGGTTTCATGCATGTGGTTTCCTGTTTTCTACACTTGACACTTAGTTTAGTTTCACTTGTTGTTTACATATTTCCTTGCTACGTCATATTTTATGTATTCTTGTTTATTACATGTTGTTTAAGAATCCATGCTTAATGTTCATTTATGTTGTTTGTTTTTATGTCACTCACACCATTTATGGCTGACCCCTTTAGTTTTGGGGGTTAGGGATCATCTCTAGCCTCATGTGTTGTTGGTTGTTGCTTAAAATTTGGAGGTTTAGATGTTTGAGATAGTTTTGAGATAAATGGATTAATAGAGTTTTGTAAATTTGTAAAAGCAGTGTTGTAAAAAGACTGTGTTGTGAATGAAAGAAAATTATGATTGAGATGTTTTAAATTCTGCTGTGCTATGTAAAAGATTATTGTAATAAAGGTTGAAAATTTTGTTGGTGTAAATTGTGTTTAATGTTACATTGAAGTTGATGCTGGGATTGCGCCCACGTATTTTTTAAGATATTATACTAGAAATTCGGGGCACTACAGATTTGGTATCAGAGCATGCTTCAATAGTAATAGTAAACATGGCATAAAAATAACCTAGGTGTGGACACTAGAGTGTGAGTACCTAGGTGTGGACATTAAAGAGTGAGTATCACATAGAACTGAACATGATGTTTTACCTTTGGGATACAACTGAGGTTTTGCCAAAGGGTATTGATGTGAGTATGAATTGTGTGTGTGGTGCTCTAACTTTTCTCTCATTTTGCAGTATTCAGTATGGTTGCACCCAGGCCCAGGAACGGTGGTAACAATGATGATGGATCTGGAAGTTCTCGAGGAACTGGAATTGATCTTGAGACCAAATTTGCTCAACTATCGAGGTATGCGTCAGAGTTGATCGTTGACGAGGCGAAGAAGGCCAAGAAGTTTGAGCAGGGCTTGAGGCCAAACTTGAGGTCGAGAATGATCCCGTTGGGCATAAGAAGGTTCGACAAGCTGGTCAGGAGAGCAGCTATACAACTGAGGTTTTGCCAAAGGGTATTGATGTGAGTATGAATTGTGTGTGTGGTGCTCTAACTTTTCCCTCATTTTGCAGTATTCAGTATGGTTGCACCCAGGCCCAGGATCGGTGGTAACAATGATGATGGATCTGGAAGTTCTCGAGGAACTGGAATTGATCTTGAGACCAAATTTGCTCAACTATCGAGGTATGCGCCAGAGTTGATCGTTGACGAGGCGAAGAAGGCCAAGAAGTTTGAGCAGGGCTTGAGGCCAAACTTGAGGTCGAGAATGATCCCGTTGGGCATAAGAAGGTTCGACAAGCTGGTCAGGAGAGCAGCTATGACTGAGGAGGACTTGGACCAGTTTGAGAAGAGGCAAGATACATGGAATCGGAACAAGAGGCCAGCATCAGGTCAGAGTGGGAAGGGATTCCCAGCGAAGCAAGTCAAATTCAGTGATCCAGTGCAGAAGGCACCTGCAACGCAGGGAGTGACTTGTTATTACTGCAAGGAGGCAGGTCATTACAGGTCAGCGTGTCCTAAGTTGGCGAAGCAGACTTGTATCCAATGTGGGCAGACTGGACATTCTAAGCCCCATTGTCCACAATTGAGGAAGGATGGTTCAGGCGGAAGCAAATTCCAGAGGCAAGGGCGAGTATTTGCATTGACCGAGGAGGATGCGGGTAACTCAGAAGATGTAATACAGGGTATGCAAGAGTTTTGATTTTATTTTTAATCAATGTAATAAGTAAAACCTTTATTTGAGAATAATTGGAGATTGAGTATCACTCTTCATGTAACAGGGATTGTTTTGATTAATGGAATAAATGCAAGGGTTTTATTTAATACTGGTTCATCGCATACTTTTGTATCGCCAAATTTTGCAAAGGTCTTAAGTGTGGAACCTAAGTTGTTTCCAGGCAAGGTTTTGTCGGTGGCAACGCCGTCAGGTGAAGAATTGATTGCGGATCGATATTACGAGGGCTGTGATATCGAGATTGGCGGGAGGTTGTTCGGCATTGATCTGATTGAGCTGCAAGTCTTAGGAGTGGATGTCATCGTGGGCATTGATTGGATGGCAATATATGATGCCACAATTGAATGCAAGCAGAAAGAGGTGTTGGTGAAAGCACCAGGTGGACCCGCAGTAACTTTCCAAGGGAAGAAGAAGATTCCGAAGGTGGCTGCAATGGTATCCAAGATGGCAATTCCAGATGAAGTCAAGGGCATTCCGGTTGTCAGAGATTTTCCTACGGTGTTCTTGGAAGATTTTCCAGGATTACCGCCGCAGAGAGATGTGGAGTTTTGCATCAATGTTCAGCCAGGGAGCGCGCCGATTTCCAAGGCTCCGTACAGGATGGCACCTGTAGAGCAAGACGAAGTGAAGAAGCAGATTGAGGAGCTGTTGAGCAAGGGGCTTATTAGACCGAGTTCTTCACCGTGGGGAGCGCCAGTGCTGTTAGTCAAGAAGGACGGGTCAATGAGGATGTGCATTGACTATCAGGAGTTGAATAGGGTGACTATTCAGAATAAGTATCCACTGCCGCGGATTGATGATTTGTTCGACAGGCTTCGAGGAGTAGCTGTGTTTTCAAAGATTGATTTGAGATCAGGGTATCATCAGGTTCGAGTCAAGGAGGAAGATGTGAGTAAGACAGCTTTCAGGACTCGTCATGGACTCTATGAGTTTTTGGTGATGCCATTTGGGTTGACGAATGCGCCAGCAGTGTTCATGAATATAATGAATCGGGTTTTGAGGCCATTTATTGACTCCTTCGTGGTGGTTTTCATCGACGATATTTTGGTGTATTCGAAATCGGAGGAGCATTCTACGCACTTGACAGCGGTACTACAAAAATTGCAGGAGCATAGCTTGTATGCCAAGTTGTCGAAGTGTGAGTTTTGGAAGTCTGAGGTAGCTTTCCTTGGTCATATCCTTTCTATGGAGGGAGTAGCCACTGATCCTTAGAAAGTTAAAGCAGTGAAGGATTGGCCAAGGCCAACATCTGTGAAGGAAGTCAGAAGTTTCTTGGGTTTAGCTGGTTACTACAGAAGATTCATCCAGGGTTATTCTCATATTGCAGTTCCTTTGACAGGTTTGACCCGAAAGAATGTGGCATTTTTATGGACTGATAAGTGTGAGGAGAGTTTCCTTGAGTTAAAGGAGAGGTTGACTACTGAACCTATCTTAGCTTTGCCACAAGCTGGGAAGGATTACGATATTTTCAATGATGCGTCTCTCAGAGGTTTGGGTTGTGTCTTGATGCAAGAAGGCAAGGTTATTGCTTATGGTTCGAGGCAATTGCGTCTGCATGAGAAGAATTATCCGATGCATGATTTGGTGCTAGAAGCAATTATTTATGCCTTGAAGCAGTGGAGGCATTATGTTTATGGTGAGAAGGTCAACATGTACACTGACCACAAGAGCCTGAAGTACATTTATCAACAGAAGGATCTAAATCTTCGGCAGAGAAGGTGGTTGAAAGTTTTGGAAGACATTCGTCCTGAGATCAAGTATCATCCGGGCAAGGCGAATGTGGTGGCTGATGGACTTAGCAGGAAGAGTAATTTGTCAAGTTTGATCACTACTCGAAGCGAGTTGGCAGCAAAGATCGATCAGGCAGGTATCGAGGTGGTGCTGCAGGGTTTAGGAGCGTCTTTGGCTCAGTTGAGGCTGCAGCCGTCCTTGAGAAAGAGGATTGTGGAAGGTCATAGATCAGATTCAGAGATTCAGAAGATGTTGCAACAGGTTTTAGAGGGCAAGCTATCAGAGTTTCGTGTCTAAGATGAAATTCTTTGGATGGGTGAGAGGTTGTGTGTTCCGGATAATGCAGATTTGAGGAAGAGTATCTTGCAGGAAGCACATAGTACCTTGTTGTCAGTACATCCAGGAGGCACGAAGATGTACAGGGACATCAAACAACACTTTTGGTAGTCTGGTATGAAGAGGGATGTGGCAGATTTCGTGGCAAGGTGTCTGACTTGTCAGCAGATTAAAGCAGAAAATTAGAGACCTGGAGGTTTGTTACAGTCGTTGCCCATTCCGGAGTGAAAATGAGAGAATATCAGTATGGATTTCATCACGGGTTTGCCGAGGAGTTCGAAGGGCAATGACTCGATTTGGGTTATCGTGGACCGTTTGACTAAGTCGGCTCACTTTCTAGCCATGAAGATTACTTGGTCGTTGGAGAAATTGGCCGAGTTGTACATTGGTGAGATTGTGAGACTTCATGGAGTTCCTGTATCGATTGTTTCCGACAGAGATGCAAGGTTCACTTCAAGGTTTTGGAAGAGCCTACAAGCAGCTTTAAGCACCAGAACTGATTTCAGTACAGCTTTTCATCCACAGACCGATGGTCAGACTGAGATGGTGAATCGAGTGCTGGAAGATATGTTGAGGACTTGTGTTATGAATTTCGGTGGTAGTTGGGAGAGATACTTGACATTGGTTGAGTTTGCTTATAACAATAGTTACCATGCGAGTATTGGGATGGCACCGTATGAGGCTTTGTACGGACGGAGGTGCAGGACACCAGTTTGTTGGTACGAGGTTGGCGAGAGGCAGATGTATGGTCCTGAGATCGTACAGCAGACGTCAGAGCAGATTGAGCTGATTCGCAAGAGGTTGGTCGAGGCTCAGAGTCGACAGAAGAGTTATGCTGATACTCGACGAAGGGACTTGGAGTTTTGAGGTTGGGGATGCAGTTTTCCTCAAGATTTCTCCGACCAGAGGAGTAATCAGGTTTGGTAAGGGAGGCAAGTTGGCGTCAAGGTATATTGGGCCATACAGGATCGTGGAGCGAATTTGCAAGACAGCATATAGGTTGAAGCTTCCAGAAGAGTTGGCACAAGTGCATGATGTATTTCATGTGTCATTGTTGAGGAAGTATGTGCCAGATCAGAATCATCAGTTGGTAGAGATTCCTGAATATCTACAGGTGAACTTGAGTTACAAAGAACAGCCTGTTGAGATCGTTGATCGTAGGGAGAAAGTTCTTAGGAGCAAAGTGATATCTATGGTCAAGGTGCTGTGGAGGAATCAGCAGTTTGAGGAGGCTACTTGGGAGCCAGAGGATCGCATGCAGAAGGATTTTCCTGAGCTTTTTGTATGAATGTATTTTCTTTTATGTGAATGTAATTCTTTTGAATGATCGTACCATTGATTGAGTTATAAACCTTCTATTTTGATAATGTTCTCATATGCAATTGTTTGGACTATGTTTCCATTTATGAGATATTGCATTCTTTGTTGGTATGTTGCTTGCACCCATTAGTAGTAGTTCTGAGGACATAACTCTTCTAAGGAGGGAGTGATGTAGAACCCCGTATTTTTAAATATTAATTTTAAATGTTTATAAATGATTAAAATGATTTTTGGGGATTTAATAAATATTTTCAGGAAAATATATGTTTTTACACGTGCAAATACTTTCTTGAGAAGTTCAAAAGTCAAATTTTTCTTCATGAAAAATCATTATTTAATATTTGGGATTTAATTATAATTTTTTCAGATTTTTCGGAAATTAATTGGATCCATTTGCAAATTTTGAGAAAAGAAAGATCTTTTTGCAAATTTGTCATTTTGAGGGGTGAAAGGGCAAAATTTATTTTCTAGACTTTTTGAACAGTACCGGTTGAGATTAATGAGTATATTTTACTTTTAAATCCTAATTTAAATGATTTTATCAAGTTTCCAACATAAGGGATCCATTTATGAAAAGTTGTATTTCAAGGGGGTATTTTGCAAAAGTGTTTGGAAAACCCTAAACCTCTTATCCGGGTATTTAAGAAAATTTAATGCAGCCGTCTTTGACTGCAAAACATAAAGCTTTATTATTTTATAGGAGAACTTGGGAGAAGATTTTGGATCTCACAAAGAAAAGGACTTCTTGTCTAGGGATTTCTTCAATTTAAGGTGAGTGATGTAAATTTGTTTGTTGTTTTGTTCTATGTATATGCGAGTGACATTGTTTGTTATTTTGTTTTGTGAGTTGATATAATTGTTTGGTTATTTTGTTTGTTTCTCTTTAATTTGTGTATATCATATGGGAATGATATGAATGTTTGGATTGATATGAACATGATTATGCACATTTTGTATTGGTTGAAAAAGTGGATTTTGTGAAACCCTAGTGTTATGGGATACAAATCTGAACATGGTTATGAGTTGTGGTTTAGTTCAGTTTTGAGAATTTTGTGTGGAAGAATTTTGGATCAAGAGATCATGTCATCAAAAATTGAAATTTGAGAGATTAATGGAATTGAGGAAAGGTACCCAAATTGGGGATTTTTTGAGATTTGACGTTTTTATAGTTTGGATCTGAATACAAATTATTTCAGTGAGCAAATGAATTTTTAAGAAACTCTAATTTTGATTTTCGTGCACAACCAAAACTTCGTAGTCTGTAGGCTGACAGTCGACTTGCTTGACCTTTCAATCGACTGGTACGACCCGGCTGCTAAGATCTTTAGCTTTTTTGAAAATCCATTCTGGACAGTCGACTTAAGACTTTTTCAGTCGACTGACACACTTAGAGTTTATTTGTCAAAGTTATTGTAGATTCCTTTCTGGACAGTCGACCTATGACATTTTAAGTCGACTTATAACACTTAGAATATATTCTTAAAAAATTACTGAAATTTCTCTCTGGTAAGTCGACCTATGACTTTTTAAGTCGACTTATAATACTTAACTTATTTTCTTAAAGTCGTGGAATTTTCCCTCGGGACAGTCGACTTACTTCTGTATTAGTCGACTGGCGCTGATGTGTTCTCATAAACTTGAATGTTCCTTCAAATGATTTAGTCGTCAAATGTTTTAATCTATACTTTATCTTCTATTAAGCATATGATTTCAAGTTGTTAAGTTGAGCTATTTATGGTGGAAAGTTAGTTTAGACATTTGAGTTTGAGTCTCTAGAGGATGTGTGTGACCCTAGTATACCGGCGGTTGAGTTCATTTTTGTTGAGCCCTGTTGAGGCATTTTAGTTGTTCAGTTGTTAAGTTAAGTCCGGTAGGGTACATCAACTCTAGAAGATTCGTTAAGTAATTAAATAACCCTAAAATGATAAGGACAGGCACTAGTGGTGATATGATGAACGGAAACATGGGTTATGTACCTCAGTATGGCTTTCGGTGTGGGATTCATATCCGGAATTATCCAGATAAATTACTTGTGGTGTGAGATTTATCTCCGGAATTATCCAGGTAAATTACCTGTGGTGTGGGATATATCTCCGGAATTATCCAGGTAAATTACTTGTGGTGTGGGATTGATCTCCGGAATTATCGAGGTCGAGCCGACCCACATGTGGTATTCATGTGATGAGGGTCATTGCTGCGGTGTGAGATCGTCTCCGAAATTATCCAGGTAAATTACCTGTGGTGTGGGATTTATCTCCGGAATTATCGAGGCATGGGCTAATACTCATAGATTATCTTTATCTCGTAGTAGTTATCGTGTTAGGATTAGTTGCATAGCGGGGGATTGAACCCTATGAAGTGAAGACGTTAAGGGCTTGCACCGAGCCTATGTAGAGTGGAATGCATAGACTTCGACAAGTACGCATTAGAGAGTCCGCATATAGAAATTGTATTTTCTTGACTTGGTTTCATGCATGTGGTTTCCTGTTTTCTGCACTTGACACTTAGTTTAGTTTCACTTGTTGTTTACATGTTTCCTTGCTACGTCATATTTTATGTATTCTTATTTATTACATGTTGTTTAAGAATCCATGCTTAATGTTCATTTATGTTGTTCGTTTTTATGTCACTCACACCATTTATGGCTAACCCCTTTAGTTTTGGGGGTTAGAGATCATCTCTAGCCTCATGTGTTGCAGGTTGTTGCTTAAAGTTTGGAGGTTTGGATGTTTGAGATAGTTTTGAGATAAATGGATTTAATAGAGTTTTGTAAAATTTGTAAAAGCAGTATTGTAAAAAGACTGTGTTGTGAATAAAAGAAATTTATGATTGAGATGTTTTAAATTCCGCTGTGCTATGTAAAAGATTATTGTAATAAAGGTTGAAATTTTTGTTGGTGTAAATTGTGTTTAATGTTATATTGAAGTTGATGCTGGGATTGTGCCACGTATTTTCTAAGATATTATGCTAGAAATTCGGGGCGCTACACATGTCCTATTGGGACTCTCATTGGATGTTTTCGATATTTTGCGACTTTTTTAGATGATTATTCAAGACTTACTTGACTTGACTTATTGAAATACTTATTGAAATATCGTTTTGAAATATTTAATGTGTTTCTTATACATTTTGTGTTGAAGTGAAACCTCAGTTTAATCTGCCCGCGAAAATTTTGAGAAGTAAGTCTTGAATTTTAAATTGTTTAATCTGCCCGCAAAGGAAATTTTTCTTCTCATTTTTGTTAAACTTTGGGTTGAATTTTAAATTGTTCATGAATCATCTTGTCCTTACACACCCTAACAAAACAATGTTGTTGGACAGAAGAATCAACATCTGTTAAAGGTTGCAAGAACAATAATAATTCATAAATAAGTTTAAGGAATTTCGGGGTTATGTTATTTTGACTGTTTATATTCGAACAACCGCATGCCGCCGCTTCTGTATTGAAAGGATTTTTTTTTTAATGTTATTTTTTCATCTAATGATCCTTTCCCCCTTCCCCTCAAATTCTGGAAGTGTGTGTTTCGTGCATGTGTAGGGACAGGTCGAGACATTAATTTTCCCATTTCTCCTCTCTATAAAACTCGTAAAACTACCATTTATGTTACTTTTACCATCTCCTATGTTAATTTGTACTAGTCACATTGTTTTAACTTCTACATAGATATGCATCAGATTCTCAAGTCCATTTAATAGGCTCTGTGACATCTAGGATGGAGTCAGGTTATGCAAGAGGAGATGCATGAGTTATCTCGTGTGTTATCTCAGAATGACACATGGGATCTTATTTCACTTCCTTCAGGGAAGCAATGTGTTGGATGTTGGTGGGTTCGGCCCAATTAAAGACCATACTGGTTGCTAAAAGGTATTCTCAATAGATTTACAGATGTACTTAGAAGGTTTCCCATGCAACAAAGTTACAGTGATCATTCAATTTTTTATCATCACAAGGAGGCAAGCGTGTATTACTTGTTGCATATGTTGATGATGTGATCACAGGAGATGATGCAGTTGACATGCAAGTGTTGAGGTCATATTCAACATCAATTTCTGACCAAGGACCTAGAGCATGTGAAATATTTTCTTGGAACTGAGATAGCCATATCTAAAATGGGGTATATGTCTCACACAAATAACGTATGTTTTGAATATTTTGACTGAATGTAGAATGTTATAGTATCATACATCATTAACTCCAATGGATCCTAATTCTAAGTTACTACTAGATTAGGAAGATCTTTTGAAGGACCTAGGTAGATATATACGATTACTTGGAAAACTAAATTATCTTACAGTTATCTGCCCAGATATTACATATTTTGTGATCGTAGTCAGTCATCTCTGACAGCCCTTAGAACTACTTATTGGAATGTGATGTGTAGAATTCTTTAGTACTTGAGAAGCACTCCAATTCGAGGTCTGATTTACATACATGGATGATATGTTGGAGTAGATGAATTTTCTAATGCAAATTGGGAAGGATGTCCCACTTCTAGAAGGTCTACAATTAGATATTGTGTGTTCGTAGGTGGAAATCTGATATCATGAAAGAGTAAGTGACAACCAGTTGTTGGAAATGTCGACGAGTGAGGTAGATGAGACGAATCAATCGAACAACCAAACAAATAGATCCACCAATCCAAACACACGAGGATTTTATCCCGGTTAGCTTTCGTTTAATCCGGAGGAAAATATAGAGAGATACAATATTCAACTAGAAAATATTTTACAAAGAGTTACAACTTCACTCAATACAAGGAATCAAACTCAATACAAGGAATCAAGTCTCTCTTTGCAATGGAGAAAATAATAACTGAAGTATTTGACCTCTCATATTGAAGGTCATAACAATATATAGAAGAATAGAGAGAACCCTAGGTTAGTCTTGATCTCATTCTTTCGATGTTTCATGTAGAAGAAGTAACTGAATATGAGCCGTACGATCTGACTTGGAGTTGAAGATTGAGCTGAAACGATCATCAAGACCTAGGCCCAAACTAACACAGTCGCCGCGGTTAGGTGCGGTCGACCGCACCACACTAGTGCTAGACCCGAGGGGTGTGCCGTTGACTGCTCAGCTCTGTGATGTTGCTTTGTTTCAGTCTTCACCTCTTCTTCGATGCTTCGACCTCCATGCTTCATCGTCTCTTCTTCTAATACGAACCATGAGTATACAAGACATAATCCTAACAATCTTCACCTTGTATTGCATACGAGTGCTACCAATACAATGTGATTCATCATCACTGAACTCTACTAAACTTCACTTGCGAACATACTTGGAACAATAGTTTCTTCAGCTAGTTGAACAAATCCTCTATCCAATCTCATCGATTAGTATACCCCCGCAGGGCACACCTCAGTAGGCATTAACACAAAGTTGTCAACCTCTGCACGAACTCCACCTACCTCGAGTCACTCTCTACCTCTCGATGATATTCAAACGTCGTGATCTCGCTTCGATGATGCTAGTTGTGACAGACTAGATGAACATGCAGGAATATCGGGAAAAGAAGCAACACCTACGCAGGTATTTCGGATCCCCCAAAGCTTGTAGAGATTGTGTTGGCTTGACCCAACAACTCTCATACCTCTAATCACCTTACGATGACAATGAAAAATAGACAAAACACCACCTCGGGTTGTGTACCTACAGCTATGTGCTTCAAGAGTTCCCAAGAAAATCAGATTCTATTTTAGCCGAGGAATATGCAAGACTTCCTTTAGAGTGTACATATTCATACCTGACATCTTTAACTCAACTGTCCCCTTACCCACTACTTCACAAATCTCTCTAGTTCCTGTTCTTATACAACGCCCTGTAGTAGACTTATAAGTAGAAAAAAACTCTCTTGGAGCAAATATGAGTAGAACTTCTGAGTCAAGAAACCAACTAGAATCCACTTCTAAAAAATTTGAAACAAGAAGACACAAATCACATGATTCAGAAAGGTAAATCACCTTTGCGGTAGAATTTCTATCCTTGGCGCTTTTCTGATTCTGCAGTTTTCAACAATCTTTCTTGATATGCTCTGACCTCTTGTAATATTGGTAACAGATTGATCCTTTTTGCATAGCACTTTAACTTCCAGTTGAATGATCTTCCACTGCTAAACAACTTATGGGAGTAGACAATTTCTAAGTCTCAATCCTTGGTTTTCTTTCAATGGTATAATTACAGCATACAGCGTAATACTCTCATTAGCAAATTTACCAATTCAAACACACGAGGATGACGAGGTAGATTGGACGAATCAATCGAACAATCAAACAAATAGATCCACCAATCCAAACACACGAGGATTTATACCAGTTATCTCTCTTTTAATCTGGAGGGAAATATAAGATAGAAGATATAATATTAAACTAGAAGAATTTACAAGGAGTTACAAATTCACTCAATACAAGAAATTAAACTCACTCACCAAGAACTATCTCTCTCAAGCCACTCTTTGCAATAGAGTTTATAATCAGTGAAGTACTTGACCACTCGTATTGAAGGCCATAACAATATATAGACGAAGAATAAAGAGAACCCTAGATTAGTCTTAATATCTCGGTCGTCCGATGTACCCTGTAGAAGAAGTAACTGAATAGGAGCTGTACGATCTGATTTGGAGTTGAAGATTGAGCTGAAACGATCACCAAGACCTAGACCCAAAATAACACAACTGCAGCGGTCGATCGACTGCACCTAAGTGCGGTCGACCGCACCTCACTAGTGCCCAGACCCAAAGGGTATGCAGTCGCCTCACAGTCGACTGCACAGCTCTCTGTTGTTGCTGCTGCTTTGTTTCAGTCTTCACCTCTTCTTCGACGCTTCGACCTCCGTGCTTCATCGTCTCTTTTTCTGATAAGAACCACGAATATACAAGACATAATCCTAACACTAGTGATGTCTAGACCTAGTGCAGAATCAGAGTATAGAGCCATAACGCATACCACTTGTGAGCTTTTTTTGGTGAGAAGACTTAATGGTGAGTTGGGAATAATGCAATATGGCTTCGTGAAATTATATTGTCATAATCAGGCTGCGCTCTATTACATCAAATCATGTCTTTCAAGAATGGAAAAAGCATATTAAGGTTGATTGTCGTACGATTTCACAACAAGGTGGTTGGGGCTTACAAGAGCTTAGCCAGACTGAGACACATCATGTGCACGTCAGTCATCAGATTGGTTAACATTCTTACAAATTCATTTTCATGTGCTAGAACTCAGTATATTTGTTATAAGTCTAGCATGTATAATATATATGCACAAACTTGATGAAGAGTATTAGAGTAAGCAATAGTTTAGTCCCGTATTAGTTTTAAAAATAGGTTGACTTGTATCCTCTCTTATATATAAGAGTAGGGGTGGTAATGGGTAAGGATACACCCATTTAGTTAAAGGTCTGGTATAACCTTCTTACCTATGTGTACAGTAATGATAGAATTTTTGTGCTTGTTTGAAAAATACGGGTAAGGGACTAAGTACCTAACCTATATACCCACCCATTTATTCTTCACCCGTGTATATATATATATATATATATATATATATATATATATATATATATATATATATATTATTGTAAAGTTATGTATTTACACACAATACACATTTCAAATATGAGCAAGATATATTCTATGAAGAGTTTCATCATTAGTTAATATTAGAAATGACGATAAAATTCTGAAGACTTGCAAAACAAAGATAAAATGACTAGTTGGCTACTGACGTAGGGGAAAAGTGAGATACAAGAGGCAATAATAACTACTTTTCACATTTTGTTGCCAAAAAATAATTTATGAAAAAAATATTTTAAATTTTTTCATCCATTACACTTGTTGGGTGGGGTAATATTCTAAAATACCCGTTAGGCTAACTGGGTCAGTATAGAATACTGGACTTTTGGCTAGGCTGGTAGTTAGGGAAAGAGTAATTAAACCCGGTACCCTACCGTTATTAGCCTACCTGCTACCATCCCTATATATGAAGCTTTGTTTGTATTCAGTATTAAAATAAAGTTATTTTCTTCTCTTATGTTATAAGTTAACTTTAATCAAATCAACAATATTAATAAAGATAAATGGAAAGAAAAAGAAAAGCATACACAAAACTATACCTGGTCAGCCATTTGCTGGAGCACTTGAACTTCTCTGCACAAAACAGAAAAAGAAAAAAAGTATCAAAAGAAATGACAATTATAAGGATGACATAGACAACACTAATCCACATATTTCATCCACACACACACACACAAAATACTAATCCTTATATACCCAATTAAGTTCCCCACATCAAGTATCTCATGCCACACCATTGTGTTATAATTCATTTTCTACATAGAATTTGGTCATACAAGTTATTAGCCATATAAACTATTGGATGTATTGATTTATTACTGACTTGGCTCCATCAATAACTAATGTGCTATATATGAGCTTTAATGCTCTTCTTCAAATCATATTTGGGATATTTCAACCTAATATATATATATATATATATATATATATAAATTGATTTCAGGTATGAAGATAAAAAAGAAGGGTGATAGGACAGGTTTGATGTGAATTGGACTGGGAAGGAGGTATGTGTAAACATTGGATTGGTCAGAAGTGAAGGATCCTCCTTTCCTAAATTTTCATTGTGTGCACGGATTTTAAAGCATTATTCTTTTTAATTTCGGGTTTGAAAGATAAAAAGGAGGAGATGTTTTTACGGGTTTGACACGACACTGGATTGTCTCTGCTTGTGTCAGAGTTCCACTAGTGAAGGAGGTATGAGTAAATTTGGGCAGAAATGAATTGATTTTTTAGTGTTTTGTGCAAAAACTGAATGTTAAGAAATTTACCCTATTTTGTTTTTATTAATGTGCAAGAGCATATCAGGTTGTGAAGGAGCAGCGTGGTTCTGTTGGTCAGCATAAAGGGTTAAGCTCTCCATCTTTGTCTCTCCTAACTGTTTTAAGTACGCATTTGTGTGAGTAAAAGTATATTAGGAGAACTTTGTTTCATTAACTATTCATTAATGAAACAGGTGGCAAGCAATGCCTTGGCGAATATCTAGTGCATAGGGGGTGTTCGGTTTTAAGTGATGGGATCAACTAATGTATGAGAAGTTTCTCGTAGAGTATATGTATCTGTATATTGACGTACAATGTCCATAGTGTGAGAATGCATGTAGTATGAAAATGATATGATGATATTGTCAACTGCATCTGCATCTGCATAATGTGAAGGGAAATAGAACAATATATAATTTATATTATATGAAAAATTGTTTACGGTTATGACCGAGAAATTTTGATAATTAAGAAATCTAAATAATTGCACTTCTTTATAGTGGTTAGTTAAATATATCTCATGTGGTTAGTAACTGGTTGGGATCGAAGAGCAAATGGAAACCAAGGTTGCTAATAATTATTTCATTACAATTGGATTTGAACCATCTGTTGTAGATTGTAATGGCAAGGATCTAATTCCATTGTGTAGGCATGCAGACAAGGATTGCTTCACTCTGCTCATAAACTTGCAGTTGTCTACTTTTCTTACTAGCATTAGCATTCATGCATAATCAGTGTCTGTCGATGGTGTGCCCGAACAGCAAACTGGGTTCTAGATCAGTAGAACTTGTTTGCTGAGAATATAACATATCTTTCATTTGGCTTTGGATACAAAGTTAATGTAGGGAAGGATAGTAAGGGAGGGAGGAAATCCTCGTTTCTATTCAGTTGTATTAGCTTATTTCATTAATCATTATTTTGTTTAAGTGAATACTCAGTTCTATTTTCGCTGAAATTCCATTCAGCAAACTGCCTTTTAGACAAATTGCTTCCTGTCTCTTAATTTGCATATGATTTGAAGTAGGCAATTACCACCAAGGGAAGGGAAGTAAATGCGACAATATCATAAACTATAAAATACTCATAGAGTTCATGAATGTTTATAAAATACATGAATGTTTTATAAACTATAAAATACAGGACTGTTTTCATGTATCATAAGCATTAACACATTAATGATTAATGTGTTAATGCTCAAAATTTCTCCCCTTATCTAAACAGAGAGGTCTTAGGCAAGGTTATTCTCCCCTTACTGGACAACCGATTTACTTAAGCAAAGCACACTACAAAGGAAAAGCGTAGTGATGAACATGATGAACATGATGAACAAACTTAGAAGCTAACACCAGTCGGTCTCTGCCAGAACCACTCAAGGAATATATATTTACATACATGATCAACCCAAACCCAAATCGATATCTCTTATTTAAAAAAAGCTAACATTTTTAAAAGGCAGAAGAAAAGCCCAGCATTTACCCACTATCCTACTATTCAAATCAATCAGCCCAAAATCAAATTAACATCAAAAGCTCAGATTTTCAAACCCTAACCCTACTCAATATCTCTCAACATTTTCAATATATCTTACCATCGTCGGGCTTCCCACCGTCCTCGATCTCCTTTCCGGCGCGCTGCTCATATGCTCCGAGCCCTAGAAACCCAAAAAAAGGTGTCAACGTTATTAAAAAGGATAGCAACTTTATGAGAGATTTCGATACCTCGAGCTTCCTGCAACTTGGACTTGACGGCTTCGTCGGTGATGTCGCCGCCGGAGATCTCGAGCGGGGCCATCTTCTCCGATAGGGTTTGAGTTCCCACCAAATTCTGCATTTTTGTTGCCTTTTTTCTTCTTCTTTTTCCTTTTCTTTCCACACTGTCACTCTTTTGATATAGAGGTGGAACTTGGACAGCTAGCTTACATAAAACGACAAAAGTGGGATTAGGGTTTGGTTGTCTTAATTTGGTAAAAACGGCATTAATATGGTTAATTTTGTCTTAATCATGGTGTTTAGCTTCTTAATTTCACCGCCTTCCCTTTTAAGGATATGGACAAGGATTGATTAAGGCTAACGGGCCGTGTCGGACCCAGTGAGTGAAGATTATGAGATTCGTGCCAAAAAGGAACTATCTAGCTTTTTTGATCTTTTTTTGTTTTTATTTAGAAAATATTTAGTAAAATAACCTAGTTCTTAATTAAATTTCTATAGTCTCCTTTCTATAATAATTTTTATAGGATGTGTGACCTTTCTTTAAATTCTAAAAGTTTTTAAGTTTTAGGATAATTTATATTTTTATTATTAGATTTTAGTTTTTTCTGTTTTCTATCATATAAATTAGTAATAAATTTACGGAAAATTATAGAAATCAAGTAAAAATTACTTACTCTATACTGGCTCTGATACCAAACTAGGGTTGCGTGACGCGTAATCTCCTGAAGACCTGAAAAGAAGAAGAAAAAAATTAGAAAGTATCAAAAACTTGAAAATTCTAAAGATAAAAGTTTGGTGTAAAATAATATTCGTCGAAATAAAGGATATTGTCAATTTTGAAAAAGTATAAATAAATCGCATACGACTGCAAATGCACTTATATTATAAAATATGCATAATATAAAAATTTAGCAAGATGCTCTAATATTGCCAATTGTCATATTCTTATTTTTATGCTAATCAAGTCTGTTCTCACTCTTGGTAGAAGAAATGGCCGTTCAAATGTGGGTTGCGTCTGTATATTATGGCAAAGTATTAGAGCATCCACTATCGTCTGCTATTTACTTAAAAAATGGAAAATATGAGAAATTTCACACCACTACCGTCTGCTATAAACCTAGTCGTGAACAATACTCGATAGCATTTGGAAAATATAGAAAACGGTAAATGATCTTTCGTCTATTAAAAAGTTCGAATTCTTTTAAATAAAAATTCTAATAGACAAAGGAAGATCTTCCATCTATAGAATTTGACCGGTCAAAATTTTATAGACGGAAGAAGATATTCTGTCTAACAAATTGGTTTATTAAAAAAAAATCCCAGACGGAAGATATTCCTCCGTCTTCGTCAATTTTTTTTTTAAAGTGAAAGAGACGGAAGATGAACTTCCGTTCCTTTTATTTACTTTTTTTTTCATCCTTTTCCTAAAAGACAAAGAAAAAAAATCCCAAACGGAATTTCTTCTTCTGGCTGAGGTTTTTAATTTTTTTTTTAAAAAAAATAAAAACCTAGACGGAAGAAGATCTTCTGGCTGGTTTTTTTTTTGAAACAAAAAATAATAATAAAGACCTCAGACGGAGGATCTTCTTCCGTCTATATATATATATATATATATATATATATATATATTGCAAATTATAGGTCAAACGATAGTGACGGAAATGATTCAATGCTGAAAGCAAATTTGCATATAGTTAAAATATAGCATGAACAATAGTGGATGCTCTTAGAAAATACAAAATAATATTACAGCCATACACAGACTGGGTCCCAACAATACCTGCTTTCGAATCATCACCGATCTCCGTAAAAACACTGTTCTTCTATATCGGGGCCCATAGAAAACTTGCTGGTGCTCTTATTCATAAAAGTAAATGTAATACCCCGATTTTCCTAATATATGAAGATTATTTATTTTGTTGCACGTGGTATGCACGTGTAGTATTTTGGCTATTATTTTCAACATGATGAGTAAGAACATTGTTTTTATAAAGTATTTTCCCTAAAGCCCAAAGGTTAATTTATATATTTACTTCTACAAAATAACTATTTTGGCCCAACTGATTTTAAGCCCACGAAATTAATCCTTTATTTTCTACAACTTGTATGTGTAACATTTCCCTTTAAAGAGACTTATTATTTAATGTACAAATTTTGTCGGGTGGTTTGTGTGTGCACGTGCACTCAATGTACACGTGCACAAGGCACAAATTTTGGCCGGTTGGGTGGAGTAGTGGACTTTGATCATGGGCGGTTACTTTTGAGGTGTGGGTAGTTTTTACAACCCCCTAGTCAATCCTAGCCTTTGATCCTATAACCATCTAATGAATCCTAGCCCTCCATTCCACCTATTTTCTAGTATAAATACCCCCTCTCATTCCCTATCTCTTTTACATTAAAATTATTATTGTAAGAGAGGCATTCTGTGAGTTGTGTGTGGGAGCTTTTCTGTGGAGGCCGAGTAGCTTTCTGAAGGGTTCGGTGTGGAGCAAAGGAGCAAGGAGCGAGGAGTCGTTCACTACACTAAGGAGCTTTTGCTGGATTTTGATTATTTCTTCAAATAAGGTGGGTGTTTCTCAGGACTTCTAATGTAGGAATTATACCATGATTATTATAATTACTACCATGTTATGAAAAGTAAATTCAATGTGTTAGAAATTGCCTGAGCATGCTGTTGATAATAAGAACAGAAGAGTCGGTACAGTCGACTGTCGCATGAACCAGTCGACTGGTACGAGACAATTATTTTCATGATGTGACAATAAACATGTATGCAAATAGACGTAATAGTGTGATTACTAAGTTTATATTTCCCTATGACACATATGATGGAGGGAAGGTGAATGGATGGAAAGAACCAGCGATGATTAACAAAACTATGAACGGTCGTTGCAGTCGACTGACAATGTGTTCAGCCGACTGGTGCATCGATTTAAGTATGATTATTCGGCAATTCCATGAAATGAGATATTCCATTACGTTGACCTAGTGTAATGATTTGAGACTTATATCTTCATCTTCGTAAGAAGTTATGAATAGTGTAAATGCATGTTTAAAGTATTTCCTTAAAGGAAAGACCATATTAGTAACTTGAAATTCCATGCTGCGATGTTTCTGAACAAGTAAGAAGAGTGGTGTTTATGAAATGTGGATGTATGTATGCTATGATGAAAGTGCATGTGAGAGCGGTTGGAAAGACAATTTCTGTTTTTGAATTATGAAACTTTCCAGTCGACTTAGTGCATGTAGCTAGTCGGCTGAGCTGAACTTAGAAAATGTGCTATTAAAAATTCCAGGACAGACGACTGATGGATGAACAGTCGACTGTCACGTGGATAACACTGTGAACATGAAAAGTTGCGGGACAGCCGACTGACCGTGTGCAGCAGTCGACTCTCCCGAGTAATTATGATGAACTTGTATTGACTGTATGAGTCGACTGGTGTCCTTCCAAGTCAACTATACAGAGTGGAATTTGATATGTAAGAGATTTCATTTTTGATTACTGTTGGAAGTTGTGAACTTTATGATTGATGTCAATGAACTCTTATGGCTGTATGAATTTATATGAAAAGAATCATAGATGTGAATTGAGAATTAAATGAACATGAAAGGCTAAGATCATGATAAGAAAGTCTGTGAGACTCTAAAATGAATTATGAGCTGAGAGTGCTCAATTGGAAATTATGAATTGGAAATTGAACAAAAGAGTAGCTAAGTCTCCCCCGGCAGTGAAATGAATGAAATGAAATGATATTGAAAAGAAGACCAAGGTTGGTCATGTATAAATGAAATGATAAGTCCGGTTTGGTGGAGAGGCTAACTCTAGAGCTTTGATTTTTATTCATGATTCTAATAATTTTAGTACATAGTGAGGAGGTGATGAAAGTGAGAGAAAAACATAAGTATGAGAACTAGAGTTTACGGTGCGGGTGTGTGAGCCGCAGAATGCATGCTTGATGAGTCAAGACATGGCGCGGGCGCAACTCAGAATGATCGGACTCTAGTCACACTTGTGGGATGTTTGGTGACTGCAAGAGGATCGTGTTCAGGGAGGAGGCTTGAATTGCCACAGAATGCATGCTTGATGAGTCAAGACATGGCATGGGGTTCCCCTCCAGGGTCCAGTGCACGAGCTTGTACTCATAGATCATTTAAGATACTCACCGTAATTACAGAAGTAGAGTAAATCATGACGAGGGATTGAACCCTACAAAAATGAAGAACGATTAAGAGGCTTGCCCTCGAACCTATGTAGTATGGGATGCATAGAATTTGAACAAGTGCGCATTAGTGTCATGTAAATTAAATAATTGCATTAAGGATTAAGTGCACAATCACGACACGACATCATTAAGAGTTCCCTTTTGATTTATATTCTTATTATGAACAAGTTTGTGATCTGTTAAGAAATGAGATTCGTTACACTGTTTCTGGCATAGAGAGGATGGCCATGTATAATTATCGTTGGTTGAATAAACTGACGTACCCACAGTTTTGTATGCAGGACAAATTGCATGTTTAAGAGGAATGGCTGCATAAAGATCTTACCATGTTGTTGTACATTGTTTACTGTGTAAATTTTTACTTCCGCTGTGCAAATGTAAATGTAATATGATGTAAACTCTGATGTAAAAAGAAAAGTTTGAATTTCCTTGTAAAATTGTACTAAAGAAAGTGAAAAGATCCTGTAGAATATCTCGAATTCAGTGATTTGGGATTCGGGGCGTTACAATAAATTAATAATACTGGCACGTGGTGAATCCGGACCGTTAGCGTTCCTTCTAATTCAAATCAAGGGCACGGATGATGTCTTAGTGAATTGTTTTGTCATATATTCAACTGCATTTTGTTGCCCTTTTCTGAGCATGTCACCATAAAAATGACAACAGTCCAACTTGTTTGTTTGAATGGTTTTTATCATATATGTCCCCAACAAATGCTCAAATCTTATATTTACGTTTACCAAGAATAAAAAGTGGTAACAATTAAAAAAAAATAAAACCATACTTTACCATCCAGGTTCCACAAATGTTTATTTTTATATTTGCCCCAAATCCAACATGTTACAGAATCTACCAACAACTCGTAGTGCTAATAGCGGAAATACAATACAAACAATAGAAACTTCCCAATAAATAGATGAACCAAGAACAAACCACCACAATATATGCAAGACCTCATAAGAATACAATCAATATGAAGAGATTACCAATATTTCTTATTTCTCAAGAAATACAAAGATTATAAACAGATTACAACTCTCAATCTCTCTCCCTTACCTTTGAAACACTCGACACAATCCCCTTTTGAAGTTGAACAATGACAACGACTCATCCTTGAAATGAGTTGTCGATGAATTAGATCCACACAAACCCTAGTGTCTACAACCATATATATAGCAAGTAAACCCTAAAACACAACTATAAAGGAGAAAATATCAATAAAGTACTTCACCTCTCATATTGGAGGTGATTACAATATATAGAAGAAAAATAGAGAGAAACCTAGGTTAATCTTGATTCTCGGTCGTCCAATATAACCTGAAGAAGAAGTAATTGAATATGAGTCATACGATCTGACTTGGAGTTGAAGATTGGACTGAAACGACCTAACAAATCGAGGCACAAAAAGAACACAGCGCCGCAGTCGGTCGACTGCACCACAAGTGCGTTCGACCGTCCCTTTCTCGGCCAAACCTTGTATAACACACGGCCGGGTGTGCGGTCAACCGACCAGTTGAACGCCTCTTCTCTGACTGCTGTTGCTGCTTCTCTTCTACTCTCTTTGACGCTTCGACCTCCGTGCTTCATCGTATCTTCTTCTAACCACGAGTATACAAGAAATTTTCCTAACATTACTTACTAAATAAAACTGAAAGAAATGTTGTACCTCTCACATGCTAGATAATCTATTTCTTAGAAAAATAGCTTAGACCCATTATAGTTCGCTCATCTATTTTTGTCAAATTTTCGTCAAGTTATTCATTAAAATAGACGTGCATTGCACATGCATTATACTTGTAACTCCTGTATCCCATTTTCTGTATTGTTTTACTGTGTCTCTTTTCATCTAATGTATTCTATCTGTTTGTACTCTTTCATTTTTCTAAACCGTGTATTTGTTCTTCTTCCATATATAAATTCATCTATTGTTTATCATCTGTGATTTGATCTTTTGTGGTTAATTTGTCTGCCAATTATTTTATCTCCAAATGATTTTTTGTCTTTAATCTATTGCATTTCATGGCCTAATTGCTTATTTATTCAATTTATTCTTATTGGATATGGTTTTCTACCCAGTTTACCCTAATTGAACCCTTCTACCCGTCTTACTGGATCCTAACCCGCTACCCAATACCCTCTTCTTTGATCCAGTCTTCCTCAGATATTTCTTCACATTCTTAACAAGCATATTATATCTTTCCATATCTTCTCTTGATTCCTCAAAATCCTGCTTACCAAATCCTTTTATTAAATCCCCAACAAAATTTGTTATTTCTATCTACAATTGCTATCTCCTAAACCTTAACCCTAATCACCATCTCTCTCTCTTTCTCTCTCTCTTATCTTTCTCCCGGTCTAACCCCCCTAACCACCAGCAGACCCCCGTCTCCAGTGCCCTTTGACTGCTGCCACCCTCGTGCCTCCTCAATTGCGCCGCCCTGCCTCCACGATGTCAGGCCACCACAGCAGCCAGCCCCCTCCTTCCTGTCTCCTCCCGAAGCCAGACAGCAGCGACAGCAGCCCAATAGCCAGTGCCGACCCTCCATCTCGTCGCCGTCCCACTCCCGCCGCTGTGTCGTCTGTCCCACCGCCGTCCTGCCACCGTCGTCTTCCATCCCAGTGCACATCACCCTGGTTGTCCCTCTCTCTTTGTGTGCACATGTTGGATCTTGAGTATTTGGTTCGTATTCGCTGTGTTCGTGATCATCTTGTTCGTGATCCGTTTGTTGGTATTATGTTCGCGCCAGGAAATCCATTTATGTTATTCTCATTCTTTTCTTCAGAATCATTGACTATATATGGAAAGTAACTTGTATTATTTTGTTGTATATATAAGTACCAAATTCTGCCTGTAGTCTTGCATTGTTTTTAGGGTTGTCCTCATGAAAAACTCTTGTTAGATCCTGACTCTATTTTTTTATCCATTTGTAGTCATCATTTGTTACACACACGGCATGAAATTAATTTAGACCTGATTAAATTCCTGATGCATTTATGTATGTTATTTTGTGATCCATGATATATTCTATACTTGTTGCATGCTTGATGTATTAGTTGTAGTATCTTGTGGTAGACTTGTTAAACACTCATATCATGTTGTTTTTGGACATCTATTATACCATGCTTCGTATTTTGTTAGAATTTGAATTTGTTGCATATGAACTATTTGGTTTAATGCATGAGAAATATTTCTGTTTTTGCTGCTGCTCTATTTTGTTTCAGTATTTTAGACTCTGTTAAGGTCAGTAAGTCAAACTAATTTGTGAATATAAATCGTAGAACATGTTGTCTATTTTCGAAAATATTTGACAGATCTAAGTTTCGATTTGTGAGGTATGTGTTATTACTGTTTTGCTACAGATGTGTTAAAAATTCCAGATTCTGTTTTATGTGATTTTTGTGTAGTTATTCATTTTAATACTGATGTTAAAGATAAGATTTGGATCTAATATTTTACTGGGCATGAATAGACTTGACTGAATTAACCCCAAAATTTTGTGGATTTAATTAATGACTTTTATAAACTATTCTATGTTTGTGAACAAACTACTATATTTCCAGAATTTCATGCTGTTTAGTAAAGAACCATAATTTCAACCTGATTCCAGTCGCTGTTGATTAAAACTCTGTAAATATAAAATGTAGCCTGCTGTATCTATTTTACAACCTTTTTGATGGATTTAGATTTTGAGTTATACTTTGTAATGTATCGCTGTTTTAGTACTGCTGTGTTTAAGGTTTTAGATTTGCAAACTTGTTGTATCTTGCTGTTTTCCGAATTTGTTTAACTATACTATCTGAATTGGAATATTATGAAATTTTATTTGCTGATACTAGACATACTAGGGAATACCTCAGATTTTTCTTCGATTTAATCGGCGAGTTTATATGCTATTTTCATGCTTATGAATACAACCTTGTGATTTCTAGCTCAACACGATTTCTGTATATAATTCTGTTTTAAGCCATGTTTCTACGATTATTATATGATATATATATATATATATATATATATATATATATATATATATATATATATATATATATATATATATATATATATTCTAGATTCGGTCGAGAGTCTATTTTCTAGATTTTCCGACTAATCTAGATTTTCATGTCGGTGACAATGGAAATCTCAGAATTGGTGCAGTAGTATCTTGTTGTCCATAACTGAAAGTTTCGTTATCCTAGTCTTTTATGAGTTGTCTGTCACCTGTACATGTTTATGTTCTGACCTGAACCTGTCTCCTGTTCTTTCCATGTTATTATTACCATGTTTCATGTACGTATATGCATGTTTAATAATAATAACAAGTAACTAAGTCGGGATTCAGGGAAAGACCTTAGTAGTGGACAATATAGGTATGTGTACTCAGAAGGGGACCTTATTCCCATTTTATGGTGATTCGTGAACCTGTTTTATTTTATGTTGATTCACGAACTCGTTGTACTTTATGCTTTGATTCATGGACCTGTTGATCCATGAACCTGTTGATTCATGAACCTGTTGATTCACGAACCTGCTGGCTCGTGAACATGTTATGTTGCTACCTGATTCATGAACCTGTTTACCTGTTACCTGTTACATGACGCCTGAGTACACCCTATAGAAACCCACCACTAGATCTAAACGTAAATTGCATGTAAGTAGCAACCATGTGGTAAATTTGGACGCATGAAGTGCTACTTAGATAGAAATAAATACAAGATTTGAAATAACATGATCACTTGCATATTCCTGTTACATGTTTATCTGTACATACTACCTGATACCTGTTACATGTTTACTTGCTTGCATGATACCTGCTACCTATCACATGTCACATGTCACATGCACCATGTTATTCCATCATATTATTTGATTCTGTCCCTGATTTATGTTAGTAATTCTGTTTTGCTGTCACTCATTCCATGCTTATTCAATACTTGCTTCCGCTGTTACTCTATTCTTATCTATCTATTTTTTCTGTACTTGTTGCCTGCACTACAAGAGGCCCATATCTTGTATTGACGGACGTTTTGTTTCCCTTTCCTCTTCCTACAATTTATTAAACTTACAGACTTTGGTGACCAGTTGCCCAAGGGAGTAGGTGACCAAACATTCTAGTTGGTTGGAGTTCTTGCTGTAATTTATTTCCTGTTAATTTTGAATCAGTGTAATTGCTACATGGATTTGTATTGGGCATCTTGTCCCAGATTTGTATCTTGTTTTCAGACTTGATTATTTGAGATTAAGTATTCTTGCTTTCAAGTAATCCTGTTGGTTATGTTAATTCATTTATTCATGCATGTTTGATTATTTCTCTTGTATATCTCCTGTTTATGCTTATACATGCTGTAAAGATCCTTACAGCTTATGAATGGTGAAAGTCATTCGCCGAATTTGTGTCGCGTATCCGTTTTCCGTATTCCTTTTTTAAAAGCGGGGCATGACAATACTAGTGAATATTAAGGCAAAATTAGTATCAGAAAAAGAAGAGAAAATGAAATGTTGCAACATTATAGGGTGGGTTCCGATGTAAAACAACTCGGGACTGCATCTATACAATATATCATGCTAAGATCATTTTTATCTCAGGATGTTTTTCCTTTCTCCATTTTAAAAAGAAAAAAAAGGAGAGTAAAAGTAGGAGGCCACTTAGGCAACCACACATTTCTCTCTCTTCACTTTTAAAAATCGCTTCGAATTTTAATTTTAAATTATCTCCAAATTTTAAAATTCTAAAAAATCATATTTAGAAACACATTAACATAGTTATTGATTTATTTTATTTAAAAAGCTTACGTAAAAACACATTACATTAAGATAGTTATTGACATATTTTATTTAAAAGCTTATGTAAAAACACATTTATGCACTTATTGACTTCTATATATCTATACAATATATTAAGATAAGACCATTTTTAGTCAAAAAGACTTTTCTCAATTTTTTTAATTTAAAGAAAAAAACAAAAGCAAATGTAGTAGCCCCCCTTTCTTCATCAAAATTTTGAACAAAATTGTATATCTTAATTAAACCAAAAAAATTATGTAATATATATGTTATTATTTTCTTTTTTTAAAAAAATGATGTGTAATATATTGCACTATATTTTTTCGTGGGCACGTGCTTACGATACGTCTTCGGAACGATACAACATAGGAAAAGTCTTGTAAATTGTTAAACAACAATTATGTAGCTCAAGTTTGAATAGTATGACAATAATTAGTTGTAAATAAAAATCCATGTTTCCATTAGTATATGTTGAAAAATAATTATAAATGTGGGTGTAAAATCCAACTTCTTAGAACTTTAAGGGTGGAAAATGATGAAATTTAACATTTGAGGAGATATTTGCTATTTTCAATGTAACATGAATAATACAAAAGCAAAAAAAATCTAAAAAATTACAAACTTAAAATATGAAAATCTAAATTCCTAAGTAAATAGAGAGAGAATGAGAGACAAAGAGAGAGGGAGAGAGAAAGAGAAAATATGAAAAAGTGAAGAGAGAAGAGAGATAGAGTAATAAAATAATGAGTTTTTTTTGGGGGGGGGGGGGGGGGGGGGGGGGAAATTTTTTTGGAAGGAAAATATGTTTTGGGCGTGTGAATCTGAGCAGTTGATTTGATTTCAATTGAAGGGAAGCCACTTGATAGATTTTCTTTGTATTTTATTATATAGATAGGGGGTTTATGTATTTAACATAAACCCACAAGTATACCATCTTACTATGTTGGGACCCACGGAGTAAACTGGTGGTGCACATAGCCATAAAAGAATGAGTAATGCTTTAGCCACTACCAATTTCACTACCATTTCCTTCACTACCTTAGGTGGCATACTCCTATTGGAGAGTTCTCTCACCTACTCTATCATCCCCTACCTATTGGAGTGTGCAACCTAAGGTAGTGAAGAGAAATGTAGTGAAATTGGTAGTGGCTCTAGCATTACTCTAAAAGAATTAGTAGAAATTTTGACACGTGAGTCCTATTTCAGCTCAGGTGCTTTTTTGTTGTTTTTTCAACATATTTTTTGAAGAAACTTAGATATCGAACCCAATATCTTATCCTAACCATATTTGTGCGATTCACTCTTATATATTTTTTTTTTGATGAAAAGGATAGTGCCTTACGACACCAGCCAACCAATAATATATGAACAAAATGAACGAGGATTACAAATGACTCATTTTGCAAGCGGTAAAACAAGGCTCAAACACGACTCTAAAAACAAAGTACAAATCAGAAAGAGCCAAGTCGAGATCCAAAAAGCTAACGACCCAGAAAACCCACTAGCTGCTCTATACACAACGAAAACACCGGATGCTGGCCGAAGCCACAGGCGGAAGACACCAAGGGGCGGCTGAAGTGCAAATAGCCACAAGCCGCAGGAGACCATCCAGGAGCGCAATGGACCTCGCGAAGGGGAGGGGGAGAAGAGCCACTCTGGCAAGGCCAAGGAATGGCACACTAGCCAACTGCTCTACCACCCCTGACCCCAAACCAAAGAGAACAGCACCTAGCTCCGGAGAAACTGACGCGAAGGAAAGACGAAACTAACTCTGGACGATTCACTCTTATATTATCCAGACATTAACTAGTGCTAAAAAAGTATCGATTTTACTATTTTTTAAATTATTTTTGGAATAAGTGTGTAGCCTCATTCATCCACACTTTATCACGAACATATATTTTAAATGATTTTTTTTTTATGCAAGCGCGATTCGAACTTCCGACCTAGGAATACTCTTAGATACAGATACGAAAATATACGATCTGGTCCAAATTCCAATATGGGTTGGAAATTAAAAATCTAGATCCGATTGGATTCAGATACCCATAGCAAAAGACATTCTCACATGGGTCTCATTCCCTATTTTTTAAAAAAAAAATTTGTAAATGACCATCATGGTTACTTGGTGTAATATATATATATATATATATATATATATATATATATATATATATATATATATATATATATATATATATATATATATATATATATATTTGCAAATTTTCAAAAAAATTTGCAAATATTTTTTGCAAACTTTTTTGAATTTTTTTTTGCAATTTTTTTTGCAACAAAACACCCCCCTTAAAATCCGGACCAAACATCCGGTTATTTTGCAAAAAGCAAAATAATGATGTTTCGTCCCATTTATTTTAATAATAATTTTACGTTTCTTCCTATTTTAATTCATGTAAATTAATTTTTTTCTCACAGACGAAACATCATATTTCGTCTGTTTCATTTTGAACGAAATTATGAATTTTTTTAACTTTTGATGACTACAACATTCGCTTGAATTGCTAAGCTAAATTGTGTATATATACATATTTTACCTTAAACGACTGTGGATGCTCTAACAATCTCTATAAGCCAATGAGGACCTGTGTGTCAGACAAAAATTTGACGCATCCAGCTCAGCAAGATTTTTTTCTTCTTTTTTCTTTCCCTAGTCATGTACTCAGAAAATAATGGTCAGCCAAAATCTAATAATGAGCCCACTTGCAATGAATGTCATATGGGTCTAGGGTGGAGTCCATTAGAGCATCCACAATGGTGTTTCTCATTTTGCCAAAAATGGCTGCTACAGTAATAGCAAATAGCGACGAAGGCTGCACTGGTTGTTTGCTATATTCTGTGTTTTTTTTTAAAAATTGCGTGGGACGGTATAACATATACCGTCGCGCGTGAGATGGTATAACATATACCGTCTCTCCCTATTTAAAAAATTTAAAATATTTAATTGCTGATTAACTATTAAAATATATTAATTAAATAAAATAAATAATATCTTAATACCTAGACCTAATTAATTAATTAACTAAATCTAATTAATAAACTTAAACCTACCACCACCTAACTAATCCCAGAATTCAAGGACGGGATAACATATCCCGTCCGAGAATTTCCTTTTTTTTTTCCGATCGGATGAATCTTCCCCGTTCATTTAAAAAAAATTAAAAAAAAATTGGTAAACTCCTGGGACGGGATATGTTCTCCCGTCCGATTCAGACGGGATAACATATCCCGTCTGAGGAGTTTTTTATAAAAAAAAATCGGAGGGATGGTATATGTTTTCCCGTCTGATAGGATTAAAATATCTTAAAATCGGAGCGATGGTATATCCCGTCCTTTATAATTTTAGAATGGGTATTTCGTTTCTCAAATTTGAGAAACAAGTATAGTGAATTTGCTATAAATTGGCAAAATGAAAAACCATTGCAGCGTTCGTTTCTTATAAAATGGCAATTTGCCAATTATAAAAAACCACTGTGGATGCTCTTAGGGAAGAATTTACTATAATAATATATATGTAATAATAATATATTATATAATAATATATGTAAGAATATATAACGGTAATATATAATGCAATAATAATATAATGTAATAATGTATAATAATATAATAGTAATGTATATTAATATAATATTATTATATAAACAGCAAGAGAATATATATATATATATATATATATATATATATATATATATATATATATAAAATAAATTACAAAGAAAGCTATCAAGTGGCTCTCCTTCATTCTCCCCTAAAATTAATGGCCCAGATTGATTCTCACAAAACATATTTTCCCGCCCGAAATTTCAAACCCCACAATTTCAAAACACACACACACACACACACACTCTCTCTCTCTCCGCCTCCCATCACCCTCTCTCTCTCTCAGCTCCTTTCCCCAACCCCCTTTCCCTCTCTCCTCACTTACCGACCCCCCTTTCTCTCGACGCCCCGATGCGACGCTTTTTCTCGATGCCCTGAAGTGCCGCCCCCCTTTCCCGCTCTCACGATGCCCTGAAGCCCCGCCCCCTATCTTTCTCTCGATGCCCCGCCTCTATTATCCTTTTATCCGTATTTGACACGGAACGGTTTCGGGGCAAAAGTTGTCTTCTACCCGGTGAGGTAAATCCGTGATTGTGTTCTTCGTGAAATGAATACATCACCCACGTATTACTTGCTTCGTTCAATTTTACACGAACGCAAGCCTTACAACCCGTTCTACAGGTTGTTTCCCGTTTACCATCACTATGTTGACTCGGCGACGAACCGGCTTTATTACAAAGATATGAATTATCTACTGCCACTGCTCCCTTTAATTTATTCCCACCTGTACGCATTGCAAAACCCTCACAACCAGTATATGAAGAATAAAAATTTTCGTTCTCAACTAAAGTGGGAAACGTCATACCTAACTTTAGTTTTAGATGTTTTTCGACTAACGGCATGGAATCAATTATTGGTTCTACCCGAACAAAATTATCGCCGGCAGCAGAACTCTCCGTATCGTTGTTCATCTGGGATAAAAATATATTATTGGTAAATTAATAAACACATCATATATAAAATAGCTTGTTAACAAACGATTGTGATATATATACATACGAAATAAAAAAAGTGACTAAACATCAAAAACAACATCAAAAAAATACGAAACTCTGCAATTGGGTCTGGCTTGCCGCACACAAGGTAACAGAACTTGTACAAGCGAGTTCCAATCCACGGTTTGCAAGATACGGCCGTGTCTCGCTTCGCTCGCTTTCACTCTTGAAAATGAGGGGAATGCGATACACTGACGCATATAGCAAACCATGGGTGACAACTCGCAACTACAAGTTGCTATCACTTGTGAGTGGCGAGACCGACCTACTCGCAAAATTACGGATTTTTCAAGTGTGTTCTCTATTGAAAACTTCCTCAAAACATAACAAAATTCATGAGAAAACCACACAATCGATGAAAAAAATAATTAAACGTTGTGATTGGGTCGGGCTCCCCGCACACAAGGCAACACAACTTGTACAAGTGAGTTTCGACCAACGGTTTGCAAGATACGGCAGTGTATCGTATTCATTTATGAAAAATGCCAACAATGGGATACAATGACGTAGGCCCCAAACCGGGGGTCCGAACTCTCAACTACAAGTATGATTTGATAGCGAGCGGTAAGCCCAATATGCTCGCAAATTTTTTTTATGTCGTTTCGTACCGAAAAGTACCCTCGACAAAAATCAAACATTAATTGAGGTTGTTGTTTGATATACGGTACAAATCCGTACAAATGAGATCAAAAAATTATGAAACTTTGGGAGTAGGACGGACGCAAAATACATGGGCCAAAAAAAATTTGTAGAGGTGAGTTTCGACTCACGGTTTGTAATATACGCCGATGTATCGCTTTCACTAACGGAAAATACTCGAAAGAGATACATGGTCGTACACTTCAAACCGTGAATCCAAACACACTTCTAAAAATTGCATTGGCTTGTGCGTGGCGAGCCCGACGTACTCGCAAAGTTGCATAATTTTTTTTCCTCTTTGTGCGCTATTACTAACATCGAACAACGACAAAAAACAACTAATACTCTACATCCACAATAAAACTAGAATTACCTACTCTATAAATACCTACGCATAATATAGAAATTGTACACTCAAACATTGGAGAAAAAATTCCAATCAATTAACCTAGTTAGATCTACTAAAGTATGAATAAATTAATACCTTTCACAATGAGGGTGTTCGTAAAGGAGATAGAGGAGGCCCTTGCACGCTGCTGTAGAGAAGGAAGGGGAGTAGGGCTTGGCTAATTTCTTTAGGATTGGGTTTTTAGGGTTGGGGGGATTTCCTATGGATTAGAGTTTTTTTGTAATTGGGATCTTCAAAGAAAGAGGGAAATAGTGTGAGAATAGTGAGAGATTTAGTGAGAAGCAGCGAGCAAGAAAGCTAGGGTTTTCAGATCGATAGAGAGAAAGCTAGGATTTGGGGAAATGGGTTTTTCGAGCTCCACTAGCGAGAGAGAGAGAGAGTTTTGAGGGAGATGGCGATCTGAGTATGTACAAGTGTTTAGAAAAACAAATGTACATACTTAGGCCGTTGTTGGGAACAACGACCTAGGTTGAAATTTTTGTTAAAAAAAATTAACCTAGGCCGTTGTTGGAACAACGGCCTAAGTATAATTTTCTTCAAACAAAAACTTCAAATAACTTAGGTCATTGTTGGGAACAACGGCCTAAGTATAGGTAGCTGGAAAAAAAACTTCACGTCAAAATAATGCTAAGTGTGAAACATTTTTTTTGCGTGTCAAATAACTTAGGTCATTGTTGGGAACAACGGCCTAAGTATAGGTAGCTGGAAAAAGAACTTCACGTCAAAATAATGCTAAGTGTGAAACATTTTTTTTGCGTGAATTTCCGAAATTACCCCTCTGCTTTTAGAGCCGTTAGTGGGAGACTTTAACGGGTTTCAATCTGATCCGCTCTCCGAAATTACCCCTCTGCTTTTAGAGCCGTTAGTGGGAGACTTTAACGGGTTTCAATCTGATCCGCTCATCAAGATCATGAGCGATCGGAGAATATATATATATATATATATATATATATATATATATATATATATATATATATATATGAAGAATGTGTTGTTTTGTCCATTCAAATTCCTTGGCTTGTATGTCATCGAGCCAAGAGGCTTAATAAACAGCAAGAGTACAGCTCGATGCCATACAAGCCAAGGAATTGGAATGTACAAAACAACACATTCTTCCTACAATTAAATCCAAAAAAAAGTTAGTTTGGTGACATTATGTAACTTCATATTGTGATTCTACAACTACAATCAATCAGTTAATTATTATTATTATTATTATTTGGATTAAGGCTGTAGTCACATGAACACACACTTTAAAACAAATATACATTAATCAGAATATTTTAATTTGGTGCAAGTGGGGTCCGTACACCCGAGACCTCTTGCTCATCAACGGAGAGGCTTGTCAGTGGACCACTCTAGCACTTGCAGTTGCACTATAAACCGATCTTGATATCCGGTTTTTGGGTTTACGAATTCTTTCCCTCGTTAATCAAATGACTTAAGCACCAAGGGAAGGGATGCCTTCTTGATTAATTATATGAAGCCAATTAATCACGAGAGAACAACCATGTCAACAAAACAAGTAAATAATATCCACTATATTTGACACACCACAAATTTGAAGGTATTGATCTGAATTACTTGATTCATATACTACTCTTTCAGAAATTTTTCAAATTATTTGTTCGTCGGCTATACATGTTTTAAGAACATACAATGATTTTACTAAATTGTAAATCTTGTTCACTAAACATATTAGTTCAAAACTTTCCAGTACAAAACTGTAATCAGAGAAGATATATGGGTTGTTATTCCCGGGCATGCTTCAAAGTATTAAGGATGTTTGGGGCCTCAGCTCATTGGTTCCAATAATCAATTATTAATATTAATATTATTTTATCTACCAATAATATGGCCAAGTGCCTCTCTTTTCGAAAATTTATAAATCAATCCTACTCCCCGGCTTCCATTTTTACTACTGGATATCTTGATGGCCCAAAATGACTTATTAGCAATAAAGCTTTTGAGGGGTTAACTTTGTAAATATTGTATCAAGTTTGTTTATTTTTCTCTTTTGGATTTGTTTCGTTAAATCTACTAGTAATTTACATGTGCGATGCACGTTCTAATAATTTCAAAAAATAAAAATAAAAACTCTGACGTAGGGAGAATTTGAACTGGAAACCTTTTTTATATTAGTTATGTACGTGCGTGGCACATGTTGGTAGAATGACAAAATGACAAATGACACTAAGGCCTTCTCCCATTATAATATTAGAGATAATAATAATCTATACTTATCTATAAACTCTAATATTAGAATAGAAGAGTTGAAATTGTTCGTTTGTAAATCTACCAACGCATGCATTGTCCATGCATAATTAATACTAGTAATTTACATGTGCGATGCACGCTTTAATAATTTTTATTAAATAAAAATAAAAATTCTGATGTAAGGAGGATTCGAACCTGAAACCTCCTTCATATTAGTTATATACGTGCATTGCACATGTTGGTAGATTTACAAACGACACTAAGGTCTTCTCCCATTATAATATTAGAGATAAAGGAGGTATCATTTTCGAAGCCAGACTATGTCGAAGTTTTTATTTATTTAAAAATATATTTATTAAGATGTGCATTGCATGTATAAATTACTAATCTCTAATCTCTAATATTATAATGAGAGAGTTGTCATTTGTAGACAACCTGTGATTTGTATGCATTCAACCTCAATTAAATCTACACTACAAAATTAGAAACCTGTGATTTGTATGAATTCAACCTCAATTAATTCTATACGACACAATTAGATTAGATCTAACCATAATCTAACTAAATCTCTCAATTAAATCCACACCACACAATTAGATCTAACCATAACCTAACTAATTCTAAACCACACATCTTAATCTCACCCTAACCTAATTAAACTCCAATTAATTATTTAAATAAATAAAAATCCACTATCCACTCCATCTCTACAGAAACTCCATCTCTCTCCCAAAAAAAACTCAGATCGATCGCACCTCCTATCTATCTATATTTTTTGTAGGCGTGCATCGCACATACAGTATACTATAGTTATTAACGAGACCCAGCAGATTTTAACCCATGGTTTTTTTTTATTTAAATTTTTTAAAAAGGAGAGAAGATAGATTGTGTGCAAATTTGACCCTATATTCTTTCTAAATTGAATCCAGCTCCTATATAGCTGTAAGCCCTATTTTCAGATTTTGTTGTATTTTGTACTTTTTTTTATTATTGTATTTGAACTCATTTGTTATTGTGCATTTTGTATTTTCTTTGGTTCTTTTGTTCCCTCTTGATCAATCTGTATTCTTTTGATTGGAATATGATCTTTTGCAAATTTGGCTCTTTTCTATTTTGAATTTGATTTTTCTCCTTTGTGTTCATCTCATCTCATTGCATTGGTTTGTCTCTTTTTGGAGCCAAAACCGATACCCAGAATCCACATAATATCAACCCAAAACTCTCATTTCCTGATCCATATAAATACCCTATTAATTAACCCTAATAATTATCCCCCTCTCTCTTCCGCCATTTCTCTCTCCCCGCACCCCCTTTCTCTCTTCTCTGTTTCTAAACACCCCAAACCCAAACCGAACACCACCCCTCGATCCCATTACCCTATACTCTGATCGCCCTCCGTCACCACCATCTTCACCGTCTCATCCCCTCGACCTCGCCGTCATCGTCGTCTTCTCTGGTTGCCTTCAACATTACTCACCGAACCCAACCACCAAAGTTTCCCTTCACCGTAACTCATTGCCATCGCCCTACCCATCGTCATGCACATCACCATCGCACTCGCTGTTCCTCGCTGCTCCATCGAGTCCCTTTTGCGTCGCCGTTCGTGTCCCCGTTCGCACGCGCCGTTGTTCCCCTATTTTCGACCGAGAGAACAGAGTTTGCCTTCGCTGTGAGTGTCGTCGCCACCGTTGCTTCCCAATTGTGGTACCGACGTCGCTCCGCCACCGCAACCACCGTCACAGCACCGTAGTTGCCGTCGTTCGCCTTCTCTCTCTCACTGTTGTGAGGAAAAAGATGACCAACGAGTGGTCAGTCTCGCTGTCCCGTGTTCGGGCCCCCTGATCCGCTCTTCACTGTCCCCTGTTCGGTGTGGATCCGCTGTGTGGGAGGTTTTCTATTGGCTGATTCCGCTGTTTCGTGTTCTACCACACCCGATCCCGCTTTGCTGTCCCCTATTTTGGGTCAGATCCGGTGTGATGCAGAGGATTCTATTGGCTGGTTTGGTGTTCCGTGTTCTGTGCGCACCAGATCCTATTTCGGTGTTCTGTGTTATGTCCCGATCCGGTGCGAGGAATTGCTCTAGGATCTTGCTGTTGCTGTTGATTCTTTGCCATATTTTTGGGAGATTTCACACGGGATTCTGATCCTATTATTCTATTTTAATTATATCTGCAATAACAGGAAAGTCGCTTCTTGAACCCTTTTTAAAATTTGTGATCAAAATTATTTGATTTCCTGCTAGTAGATCTTGTCCTTTTTACTATCAAAACTGCTTTTGACAATTCCGTTAAGATTATCGAGGGTTTACACCAGCTAATGTTTCATGCATTTGCACAATTAAACAACTAGATTCATGCATAGGGTTACTTGATGACTTGGACTTGATAACTTGAACGTACTTGTAACACCCCGAATTCCAAAATACAACTAAATTCGAAGTTCCACATGCTCTTTTCACTTCTTTCGTACAATTTTACAATGAAATAAAAAAAATTTCTTACATCAGAGTTACATTACACCTTTACATTATCACAGCGGAAGAAATTTTTACAATAAATTACATGAAACAACATTTAAATCAATTTTGAGCAGCATGTATACTTCAATTGTCAAGCATCTTTACCCTGCATGTAAAACTGTGGGCGCGTCAGTTCATTCATTGACGAAATATTATACACGGCCATCCTCTCTATGCCGAAAATAGTATAACGATTCTCAATACTTAGCAAACCACAAACTTGTTCACAGACAAAACTAAAGGGACTATCCTATTGATGTCGTGTTGTGCAGTGCATTTAGTCCTTAATGCAGTTGTTATGTTATATGACACTAATGCGCACTTGTTCGGATTCTATGCATCCCATACTACATAGGTCAGAGGGCAAGCCCTTAATCGTGCTTCATCTTATAGGGTTCAATCCCTCGCAATGTCTTAAACTATTACGGTAACTACGGTAAGTATCCTAGATGTTCTATGATCTACGAGCCCATGTCCAGGCAGTCGGGAGGAAAATCTCACGCACTGACATGACGCATTAAGCAGGCAGACTATGGACAATTCAGCCTCCGCCATGGAACAATGGTACCACCCGCAGTCACTAAACAGCTCACAAGCGTCACCACCGGGACGATAATTCTGAAGTAGTGCTCACACCATGTCGTGACGCATCAAGCAGGCAGTCTATGAATCACTCTCACACAGCCAATCTGATGGCCCTCATACTCGTGTTTTTCTCTTACTTTCATCACATCACCACTATGTGTCTAAATCATTAATTTATTAGAATCACGAACAAAAATCAATTCTCCAAAGTTAGCTTTTCCACTATACCGACCTTAATTCTTTATTCAACATGACCCTAATCTTGGTCTCTCCATTTCAAAATTTCATTTCAATTCATCTCTTTTCAATGCCGGTATGAGACTTAGCTACACTCTAGTTCTCAATTTCAATTCACAGTCACACAAAGATTGAGCCTTTTAAACTCATAAGTTTTCTTTTCATGATTAACAGTAGTTTTTTCATTTTCATGTTCATAGCATTCATATTCATAAAACCTTTCAAAATTCATCAGGATATTTCGATTCACTTCAAATACAATTTCATGCAAAAGACAAATAAAGTTCACTTTTCTAATTTGTCACATTCAATCTTCATTCTTTCCATTATCAAAACTCCTTTTCGAGTTCTTTCAAACAACATATTTATTTTTATCACGAGGCAATTTAAAATCTGAGACGTCAAAATAGTCTTGACAGTCGACTCTTGGAGCATAGTCGATCGACTGTTCAGCAAAAGATTAAAAGACTCAAGAAAATGGTCGGAACAGTCGACTGTTAACTTGGCCAGTCGGCTGTTCTGTAAAGATTTAAAAACTCGGAAAATAAAAGATCGGGACAGTCGACTGTTACATTATGATCGGTCGACTGTTCACAAAGATTAACAGCTTGAAAAATAAATACTCAGAACAATCGAGTGTTTTAGCCTAACAGTCGACTGATGCTGCTAGGTTTTTCAAATTCCCAAAATATTTTTAGTTCCTTTTCTTCTCTTTTTGAACCAAAACTCTCTAGATTCTAATGTATACACAATTTACAATAAACTAGTATTTTTAAATTCATTGTTTACCAATAACACAATACATTTTTAATTTCATTTGGTGTTCTATGTCCATATTTTCGACGTTCGAGAACACTTTACATTTCTTCATAATTTATAAATCTAACTTCCCAAAATTTACTTTATGTCTCTAATTAATACTTTATCAAGCCACACTCGATCTTGTTCTCTACAATTGGATTGTTCTAATTCAAACAATTAATTTTACAAGATGCATTTCGTCAATTTGTGTCTCACAAGCACAAATTCGTCTCACATGGCATAATTCATAGACATAAAGCATGATGATAAGATTAATTCTAGCATTTCAATTTCACATCTTTGTTCATTAGCAATCATCTAAACAGTAAATCTTTAAACTACTATTTTATCTATAATCAACCAAACATGAGACTACAATTTATTAATTTCTTATAAACTATTTTAGCAAACATCCCTAGAATGGCAACTATATTTAAAAGTATTGAGAAACACCTACCTATATTTGAAGAAGCGAATGAAAACTCCTAGAATGCAAGAACGTAGCCTTCTCCTCTTGAAATGGATTGCAAATAACTCCTCCTCCTTGCTCCTTGGTGCAATCCGAGCCTTGCTTGAGGGTGATGATGATGTAACTGGCCTCCAAGATGGAACACACACAACTAATGCTCTCAATCTCTTTTTACTCTCTCCCAATCTTTTACTCTCTTATATACTTCTTTCTTTCAATCAATTTTCCTAGTGTTGTATGCATGAAGGGAGGGGTATTTATACTAGTTTTAGGGTGAGAATGGAGGGCTAAGATTTAATCAAGGAGTTATGGATTAAGGACCAAGATGAGTTGGGAAGTTGTAGTAACTTCCATGACCACATAACCACTCCCCTCAATTACACCCACTCCCCCTCTCTCTCACACCACAATCCGGACCCTAGAAGGGTGTGCAATGCACACTCTAGTGTGTGCACGTGCCCTTTCTAGTACCCCCCATTATTAAGTTGTACCAAAATTAGTTAATTTATTGTCTACTAATTGTATCTACATGACAAGTGGTGACAATTAAAGATTAATTAATTTGTGGGCTTAAAAAAATAGTGGGCTTTAGGCTCATGGGCCATTTAATAACATACTTTAATGTATTAAGGTGGGCTTAAATTAGAAAAACACTCTTAGGCTTTTAAAAGAGGTTTTTTTTTAGAAAATAAAGAGAAAGAAAAAGAATGTTTATTTGTTCATGTTATACGGGATAATTTTGTAAGAAAATATACATACAAAATTTTTACGTGCACTAAATGTAAAAAGGCAACAGTTCTCATTAAATAAAATTTTAGGGTGTTACAACACTCTCTCCTTAATTAGAATAGTTCCGTCCCCGGAACTACAACAAAAAGGGCGAAAGAAAACAAAACACGATAAGAAAGAAGAAAGGAAAAATAATAAATCAAACAAAGAGCTCAGGATGATCCTTCATCATCCTCTCCTCAGATTCCCAAGTAGCCTTTTCAACCAACAGGTTTCTCCAGACTACCTTGACCATCGGTATCGTCTTATTCCTCAAGACTTTCTCCCGACGATCAACAATCTCAACCGGAAGCTCAATGTAACTCAGATCCAACTGCAAACCCTCTGGCACTTCGGGCAAATGATGATTCAGATCTGGAATGTAACCTCTCAGCATAGACACATGAAAGACATTGTGAACCTGAGACAACTCTTCCGGTAACTCAAGCCGGTAACAGTTTTTCCGATTCTTTTCAATATCTTATATGGGACTATGAACCTCGGGGCTAACTTCCCATCCTTGCCATAGCGAATCACGCCTTTACTGGGTGATACTTTCAGAAAGACAAAGTCACCAACCTCAAACTCATGGTCCCTCCTCCGGTTGTCTGCATAGCTCTTCTGACTAATCTGAGCATCCACCAACCTCTTCCTGATCAGATCAATCTTTTCGGAGGTCTGCTGCAAAATCTCAGGCACAAAAATCTGTCGTTCCCCAACTTCGAACCAACAAACAGGCGTTTTGCACTTCCTGCCATACAGAGCTTCGTACGGCACCATCCCAATGCTAGTCGGAAAACTGTTGTTGTAGGCAAACTCTACCAGAGCTAAATGCCTTTCCCAACTACCTCCAAAGTCTAGTACACAACACCGAAGCATATCCTCAAGAATACGGTTGACTCTCTCGTTCTGCCCATCGGTCTGGGGATGAAAAGCAGTGCGGAAATCTGTCTTGGTACCCAGAGCTGTCTGAAGACTCCTCCAGAAATGCGAAGTAAACCACACATCTCGATCAGACACAATGGTTAGAGGAACACCATGAAGCCTGACGATCTCACCAACGACATCTCAACCAACTTGTCCATTGACGAAGTGAGTTTTATTACCAAGAAATGAGCGGACTTGGTTAGTCGATCGACTATGACCCAAATCGCATCATTGCCTTTTGAACTCTTGGGCAAACCCGTGATGAAATCCATACTAATGTTATCCCACTTCCATTGCAGAATAGGTAACGGTTGCAATAGACCTCCAGGTTTCTAATTCTCGGCTTTGACTTGTTGACAAATCTCACACCTCGCCACGAACTCGGCCACATCCTGTTTCAACCCTGACCACCAGAAGCGTTGCTTAATGTCCTTATACATCTTGGTACTCCCAGGATGTATAGACAAAAGAGTAGCATGTGCCTCCTGAAGAATACTTTCTTTCAAGTCTGACTGATCCGGAACACACAGCCTCTCTCCAAACCACATCACTTCATCCCTAATCTAAAACTCTAACAACTTGCCAGCACCAACCTGCTCCTTCATCTTCTGAATCTCTGCATCTTCCTTCTAACTTGCAATAATCCTTTCATTCAGCGTCGGTTGAAGCCTCAACTAAGCTAAAGATGATCCCAAGCCTTGCAGAACAACTTCAATACCAGCCTGATCCAACTCCTCTACCTTTGAGTTGTAATCAAACTCGCTAGACTGATCTTGCGGCTAAGTGCATCAGCAACAACATTAGCCTTCCTAGGATGATACTTAATCTTCGAACGAATATCCTCAAGTACCTCCAACCATCTCCTCTGCCTCAGATTCAGATCATTCTGCTGATAGATGTACTTCAAGCTTTTGAGGTCTGTGTACATGTTCAGTTTCTCACCGTATATATAATGTCTCCACTGCTTTAAGGCAAAAATAATCACTGCAAAGTCCAGATCATGAGTCGGATAATTTTCTCATGCGGTCTTAGTTGCCTAGACCCATAAGCGATCATCTTCCCATCTTGCATTAAGACACAACCAAGCCCACGATGTGAAGCATCACTGTAGACATCATATTCAACACCTGCTCTAGGCAAAGCCAAAATGGGTGCAGTAGTCAGCCTCTCTTTCAACTCCTGAAAGCTTGCCTCACACTGTTCAGTCCACTTGAAGTTCACATTCTTCTTGGTCAGACCAGTGAGCGGCACGGCTATTTGAGCGTAGCCCTGGATAAATCTCCTGTAATATCCAGTTAGTCCAAGGAAACTCCTGATTTTTTTCACTGTAGTAGGCCTTGCCCAATCCTTCACCGCCTCTATCTTCTGCGGATCAGTTGCCACTCCCTCCTTAGAAAGGATGTGACCTAGGAATGCCACTTTAGATTTCCAGAAATCACACTTGGACAACTTGGCATACAACTCATGCTCCTGAAGCTTCCTCAAAACTACTGCCAGATGTCCCGTGTGCTCCTCCTCCGACCTGGAGTACACAAGTATATCGTCGATAAACACCATGATGAAAGAATCAATGAACGGCCTCAGAACTCTGTTCATCATATCCATAAAAATTGCAGGCGCATTCTTCACTCCAAACGGCATAACTAAGAATTCGTAATGCCCATGCCGAGTTCTGAACGCAGTCTTATGCACATATTTAGCCTTCGCTCGAACTTGATGATATCCTGATCGAAGATCTATTTTGGAGAAAACAGCTGCTCCTTGTAGACGATCGAACAAGTCATCAATTCGTGGAATAGGATACTTATTCTGAACAGTGATTCAGCTCTCGGTAATCGATGCACATCCTCATTGAACCATCCTTCTTCTTTACAAAAAGCACCGTCGCTCCCCAGGGTGACGCACTCAGTTGAATAAAGCATTTCTCCAACAGTTCCTCAATCTGCCGTTTGATCCCATCCTGCTCTACAGGCACCATCCTATACGGTGCCTTGGAAATAGGTGCACACCCTGGCTGAATAGTGATGCTGAACTCTACATCACGATGCGGGGGTAACGCAGGCAAATCTTCCAAGAATACCGTCAGATAATCCCGAACCACTGGAATTTGCTACACCTCTGCAGAAATCCACTTATTCTTGCTGATAGCAGCAACCAAATCTGAACATCTCCTCTTCCTTTGAAAAGTGATTTCAGGTCCACCTGGAGCCTTCACTGTTACTTCTTTGGTCTTGCACTTGATGCTTACACTGTACACCATCATCCAATCAATATCAATGATAACATCGACTCCCAAGACACTCAGCTCGATCAGATCAATCCAAAAATTCTATCCCCAATCACGATCTTCCAGTCTGCATAGTACCGATCAGTAGTCAAAGTCTCCCCTGATGGAGTAGCGACTGCTAAAACCTTGTCTGGAAAGATTTTTGGTTTGACTCCCAGAACTTTAGCAAATTTAGGTGACACAAAAGTATGAGAGGACCCAGTATCAAACAAAACAACAGCTTTCTTTCCATTCAAATAAAGCTCTCCTGTTACATAACACACACTCGTCATATAACAGTTCACTAATTAAAGGGAAAAGAGACAACAGAAAAAGAAAAGAACACTCCTACACTCCCCCACTCGTACCAGTGATGACGTGATCCACCTCATCAGCGTCAGCTTCAGTTAAGGCAAATACTCGCCCATGCTGGTACGGTTTCTTTCCAGCCTGCTGAGTTGGTCCCCTTTGGACAACATCGTGCAACTTAGGGCACTGGGATTGGTAGTGACCTGTCTTCCCACAATTGTAACAAGTCACCAAAGGAGGTCTCACCCATGCATTTCTGGGTCTTCCTGCCACATGAACAGCATTCGCACCCGTAGGCTTGAACCTTTAAGCCGGCGGCTATCCCCTGAAGTTACCAGAAACTGTGGGCTTCTTCCCCACGTTCCAGTTGTTCCTCCTATTCTGAATAGTGTGGAACTGCTCCATGTCCGCCTCCGTGGCTGCCGCTCGTTTGACCAGCTTGTCAAACCTCCTGATACCGAGGGGTATCATCATGGATCTTAGACTTGGCCTCAAACCATGCTCGAACTTTCGAGCCTTCTTCGCCTCGTCCATCACCAGTTCGAGAGCATACCTTGAGAGCTGATTGAATCTCGTCTCATACTCCCTAACCGATATGCCGCCCTGCTACAGCGCCAGAAACTCCATGGCCTTCTTCTCCTGGACGTCTGATGAAAAATAATGACTGCGGAATTCTTCCAAGAATTCCTCCCAGCTCAGAACAATACCTCCCATCGTCCGCTTCATTGACTACCACCACACAGCACCTTCTCAAACTGCAGCACCGCCAACTTCACCTTGCTGCCCTCTGAACTTTCCAAGACTTCGAAGATAGTCTCGATCTGTCGAATCCGATTGTCAGCCGCGTCAGGGTCTGACTTTCCCTCAAACACAGGTGGTTTTATCTGCTTGAATGATTCCACGAGTTTGATTGCTTCGGGTACTGGATTTGCAGGCACCCTTCCTTGGTTCTGATTCATGGAAACGGCATTGAGTGTCTGATAAACCCTCGCTAGTTTCGTTTCCAAGTCCAAACCTTCACCATTTCGAGCTCGTCTTCCAGCCATATTCTGATGCAAAAGATTCATTAAACTCGAAGTATAAACATGAATTTTAAATTAACTTTTTATTTCATTGAATTTCAAACTTTATACATTCTCCTCTTGGCTTCACGAAGCTCTCCCCGTTGTTCCTCCACTTCCTCCTTCAGTACATCGGTCATGTTTTTCCTCTTCTCGAGTTCCCATACACGATGACTGAGAACTGCAATATCATCATTGCGCTTTGCCAGCTGAGTCTCCAGTAGTCTGACTCTCTCCGGTAGAGTCTCTATCTGCCTCTGAAGAGACACAACGAGATTACCCGGAACTGGTTCTTACTCATCAGAAGAATCATCAGATGAATTCGGAGGTGGAGTGATCTCTCGGGACTCAGACCATTCCTTTTCCACTTCTTCTGGATCTTCCTCGTCTGAATCAGCTTGCCCGGGGTAGTAATCTTCCTCAATGATGTGCCAATTGTCATATCCAGCTGGGTCGAAGTGGTCCGTCATCTTAAAGATAGAGAGGAAGAAGCATAAATCATAGAGCAACACAAATGTAAGTGACTTACATTTAAATCTCTAGACTCAACACACGCTCTAATGTCCACTTCTAGGGTGTCATTCCTTATAAACTTGTACTATTTAGAAGCGTGGCTCTGATATCACTCTGTAACACCCCGAATTCCAAAATACAGCTGAATTCGAAGTTCCACAGGATCTTTTCACTTCTTTCGTATAATTTTACAAGGAAATAAAAAAATACTTACATCAGAGTTACATTACACCTTTACATTATCACAGCGGAAGCAATTTTTACAATAAATTACATGAAACAATATTTAAATCAATCTTGAGCAGCATGTATACTTCAATTGTCAAGCATCTTTACCCTGCATGTAAAACTGTGGGCGCGTCAGTTCATTTACTGACAAAATATTATACACAGCCATCCTCTCTAAGCCGGAAACAGTATAACGATTCTCAATACTTAGCAAACCACAAACTTGTTCACAAACAAAACTAAAGGGACTATCCTATTGATGTCGTGTTGTGCTGTGCACTTAGTCCTTAATGCAGTTGTTATGTTATATGACACTAATGCGCACTTGTTCGGATTCTATGCATCCCATACTACATAGGTCCGAGGGCAAACCCTTAATCATGCTTTATCTTATAAGGTTCAAACCCTCGCCATGACTTAAACTACTAAGGTAACTATGGTAAGTATCCTAGATTTCTATGATCTACGAGCCCATGTCCAGGCAGTCTGGAAAGGAATCCCACGTACTGATATGACGCATCAAGCAGGCAGACTATGGACAATTCAGCTTCCGCCATGTAACAATGACACCACCCGCAGTCACCAAACACCCTACAAGCGTCACCACCGGGACGATAATTTCGGAGTAGTGCTCACGCTATGTCATGATGCATCAAGCAGGCAGTCTGTAAATCACTCTCACACCGCCAATCCGATGGCCCTCATACTCGTGTTTTTCTCTTACTTTCATCACATCACCAGTATGTGTCTAATCCTTAATTTATTAGAATCATGAACAAAAATCAATTCTCTAGAGTTAGCTTTTCCACTATACCGACCTTAATTCTTTATTCAACACGACCCTAATCTTGGTCTCTCCATTTCAAAATTTTATTTCAATTCATCTCTTTTTAATGCCGGTATGAGGCTTAACTACACCCTAGTTCTCAATTTCAGTTCACAATCACACAAAGATTGAGCCTTTCAAACTCATAAGTTCTCTTTTCATGATTAATTATAGTTTTTTCCTTTTCATGTTCATAGCATTCATATTCATAAAACCTTTCATAAATCATCAGGATATTTCGATTCACTTTATATACAATTTCATGTAAAAGACAAATAAAGTTCACTTTTCTAATTTGTCACATTCACTCTTCATTCTTTCCATTATCAAAACCCTTTTTCGAGTTCTTTTAAACAGCATATTTATTTTTATCACGAGGCAATTTAAAATCTGAGATGTCAAAATAGTCTGGGTAGTCGACTCTTAGAGCATAGTCGGTCGACTTTTCAGCAAAAGATTAAAAGACTCAAGAAAATGGTCGGGACAGTCGACTGTTAACTTGGCCAGTCGGCTGTTCTGTAAAGATTTTGAAACTCGAAAAATAAAAGATCAGGGCAGTCGACTGTTACATTATGATCGGTCGACTGTTCAGCAAATATTAACAGCTCGAAAAACAAATACTCAGAGCAGTCGACTGTTTTAGCCTAACAGTCGACTGATGCTGCTAGGTTTTTCAAATTCCCAAAATTTTTTTAGTTCTTTTTCTTCTCCTTTTTGAACCAAAACTCTCCAGATTCTAATGTATACACAATTTACAATAAACTAGCATTTTTAAATTCATTGTTTACCAATAACACAATACATTTTTAATTTCATTTGGTGTTCTATGTCCATATTTTCGACGTTTGAGAACACTTTACATTTCTTCATAATTTATAAATCTAACATCCCAAAATTTACTTTATGTCTCCAATTAATACTTTATCAACCCACACTCGATCTTGTTCTCTACAATTGGATTGTTCTAATTCAAACAATTAATTTTACAAGATGCATTTCGTCAATTTGTGTCTACCAAGCACAAATTCGTCTCACATGGCATAATTCATAGACATAAAGCATGATGATAAGATTAATTCTAGCATTTCAATTTCACATCTTTGTTCATTAGCAAGCATCTTAACAGTAAATCTTTAAACCACTATTTTATCTCTAATCAACCAAACATGAGACTACAATTTATCAATTTCTTATCAACTATTTTAGCAAACATCCCTAGCATGGCAACTATATTTAAAAGTATTGAGAAACATCTACCTATATTTGAAGAAATGAATGAAAACTCCTAGAATGCAAGAACGTAGCCTTCTCCTGGAATGGATTGCAAGTGGCTCCTCCTCCTTGCTCCTTGGTGCAATCCGAGCCTTGCTTGAGGGTGATGATGATGTAATCGGCCTCCAAGATGGAACACACACAACTAATGCTCTCAATCTCCTTTTACTCTCTCTCAATCTTTTACTTTCTTATATACTTCTTTTTTTTCAATCAATTTTCCTAGTGTTGTATGCATGAAGAGAGAGGTATTTATACTAGTTTTAGGGTGAGAATGGAGGGCTAAGATTTAATCAAGGAGTTATGGATTAAGGACCAAGATGAATCGGGAAGTTGTAGTAACTTCCATGACCACATAACCACTCCCACTACAAAAGAAAAGGCCTTTACTGGCATTTTTTTGCACATTTACCGGCGTTTATAAACGCCGCTGTAGATATCACCGGCATTTTATAAATCGTCGGTGCAAGTGTTGCTGAATCGTGCGTCGCTGTTGCTTAGGGACATTCATCGGTGTTTTCTACGGCCGCCGGTAAAGATTAAAACTACACCGACGGCCGTAAAAACGTCGGTGAATGTGTGGGTGCCATTTCCGGCCATCGCCTACTCCGGCGTTGTTAAAACGCCGGTATAGACAGCCAAATTCTTGCTAAAAGATACACCGGCGCTTGTAAAAAATGGCGGTGTAGCTAAATTTTTTTTTAAAAAAAATTTCAAAAAGAAAAAATTTCAGCACTCTTATAATCAAAACCCATTTTTCGGAACCATGCCAAAATCCTCCGGATATGTACAACAATTGGGTTTTAGATTTAGTTGGGCTAAAAAATTAGTAGAGCAACATATATGCTCAGATAATGGAAATTTTCATTTTCAGATACTGTTAGAGCGTGCTGAATTTTCATTTTCAAAAATGGGTTCCGAAAAATGGGTTTTGATTATAAGAAAATTCAGCACTCTCTAACAGTATCTGAAAATGAAAATTTCCATTATCTGAGCATATATGTTGCTCTACTAATTGTTTAGCCCAACTAAATCTAAAACCCAATTGTTGTACTTATCCGGAGGATTTTGGCATACAGTTATAGCATCCTGAGTTCACAGTGAACCCATTTTGGTCAAAAAAACATGCCAAGATGACAATCATATGCATGAAATAAGCTTCATTAACCGTAAAAGAAGATGAGGATGCTAGCAGCATACTTAGTTTGGAAGTGAACCCATTTTTTGTTAAAAAATCATGCCAAAGATGGCAATCAGGTTGTCTAACAGTATCTGAAAATGAAAATATCCATTATCTGAGCATATATGTTGCTCTACTAATTCTTTAGCCCAACTAAATCTAAAACCCAATTGTTGTACATATCCGGAGGATTTTGGCATACAGCTATAGCATCCTGAGTTCACAGTGAACCCATTTTGGTCAAAAAAACATGCCAAGATGACAATCAGATGCATGAAATAAGCTTCATTAACAGTAAAAGAAGATGAGGATGCTAGTAGCATACTTAGTTTGGAAGTGAACCCATTTTTTGTTAAAAAATCATGCCAAAGATGGCAATTAGGTTCTCTAACAGTATCTGAAAATGAAAATATCCATTATCTGAGCATATATGTTGCTCTACTAATTCAGTTAACCCATTTTGGTCAAAAAAATGTGCCAAGAAGATAATCAGATGCATGAAATAAGCTTCTTTAACAGTAAAAGAAAATGAAAATTTCCAGCATATAATCATTTATGTTTCTCTATTAATTCTTCATTGATGTTTGTGGCTCCAAAACAAATTTTGATTGGGCTTTGAATGGAGATTGTAGTCATAGATCAATTCTTCATTGAAGAAAAATACGAATAGGGCTCATATCAAGTGTAGTTTTAAGGAATTGTCATCGTGGAAGGAAACCAAATATAGAAGCCAGAAAGAGGAATGGTAGATAATGAGGATACACCAGGCTAACATAGTGACATTTTCCTCATCTCTCTCTCATCCCTTCTTTCCCTTCAGCACACGAACACATAGAGACATCAGCAACAACAGCAAGAGCGACAAGAACAACAATAATAATAAATTATTATGAACAAGATGTCTTTATATGGGTTTCCAGATCTCCACTCCAACTCGTCTCTTTATAATCACAGCCCAATTAAGAACAATTGTTCACAGTCACTGTTAAAGAAACATATATGCTCAGATAATGGAGATTTTTATTTTCAGATACTGTTAAAGAAGCTGATTTCATGCATCTAATTGCCATCTTTGGCATGATTTTTTAACCAAAATGGGTTCAATTCAAATTTTCATTCCAGTATCTAAGCATTTATGTTTCTCTATTTCTTCTTCATCCCAACTACCATTGATGTATGTGGCTCCAACTACAAATTCAACTACAATCATAAATTAAAAAGCTCAGATAGGATTCAATCATCACTAGTTACTCCTATATATAATTCATTTATTCAATGAATCATGAAACATAGTGTGCAACTTCAGAAGCATAATCCATCTCATCATCACTCATTCACTCAAAAGTGTTCATAAATTAAAAAGCTCAGATAGGATTCAAACAAATCACTAGTTACTCCTATGAATCATTTATTCAATGAATCATTAAATCAATGACTCGTAGTGTGCAACTTCAGAATCATAACCCATCTCATCATCACTAGTTTAAAAAAAGTAGCAAAGTAGTCAGTAGTGTGACCCGATAGCAAAAAAAGTAGCAAAGTAGCATGAACTTACAGTTACCAAAATGATTTAACTGTATATGAAATTGACCAAATCCTCCAAACCACCTCATTGTCATCAACTACCTTCTTCATCATCACATCCTTCATCAACAAAGCCTATTTTAATCCCTTCACTGGACAATAGTTAAGAATTGCATCTCCCATGAGACTAAAAACAAAATCACTCTTCAGTTCATTCTGTGCAAATATGAAATCGCTGTTAAGATACTTTACAATATAAAACCATTATTAATCAGTACTATCCAATAACCCATAACTAACCTCCAAGAAACGGCTATAATTAACACAACTACAATAATTACTTACTAATACTTTAGCATCAAAAGAACAACTAAATGATATCATCAACAAACCAATACATTGATGAGTGGAGAAGCTTTCATTAAACCTCCAATTTCATTTACCAAAACAAAAAATTTATACAAACAATAGGATAAAAGAAATCGCATATTACCACAAATAATAAAGACGAGTATCACATTTATTCAGAATTGTATATGTATACATTACATACATTATAACATTTTATCTCAAATAAATAACCAATTCCCATTAAACCCATGTTGAAATTCTAACAAAATGTTTGATCGCAACTCTATTAATTCTCATCTACCAGCAACAAAATCCATACAACAATATCAAAGAAACCAAACAAACTCTCCATCATACACTCAAACAACTTCATCTAAAAACAACTTCATCTAAAAACCATACTAACCCCTAAAAAACTACAGACAACAAAAGCATGACTAGAATCAATTCCAGTTAGTACGATAAATCAAGAACCGATCAAAACCCTAACCCTAACCCTAATCAAGAACCGATCATTAATTAACCTATTCTCATATTCCCAAATTCATACTAGAATAAACTTTAGGGTTTGAAATTCCTTACTTGAGTTGATTGGGGAGAGGGGATGGCGGTTTTTGAGAGGGAGAGAGAGATTGGGAGAAGGGGGACGGCGGGGGGCCGCGATGGAGGACGGGGGGCGGGCGAAGGGCGGGAGGTGCGGCAATGGGGGAAGTGGCGACGACGGGGGAGGGGGAAAATGACGACGGCGGGAGAGGGGGGCGTCGATGGGGAAAGGAGAGAAATGAAAAATTTGGGGAAAGTATACGTATAGGGTTTGGGAAAATTGCGAAAAGCGGGAGAGCTTGAGACATCGGGAAAATTTAGGGGTTTTTTTTTTGCGATCGAATGAGAAAATGGTAGAGGGTTTGGGGGAAATTAATTCCAAGACCCTATACCGGCGTTTTAACTAAAAACCCCGGTGAATGGGAGAAGATTTTTTTACCTGTATACTTTCACCGGCGTGTTTTATTAAAACGCCAGTGAATATAGACTTCACCGGCGTTTTAATAAAAAATGCCGGTGAATATCATAATTCCCCGGCATTTTATAGAGGTCGTCAGTGTATAACCATCCTGTTTGACGCCCAATTCCTAGTCTCTTCCTACGCTGACGTTTCTGGTAAAACGCCGGGGAATATACGCCGGTAAAGACCTTTTCTTTTGTAGTGTCCCTTCAATTACACCCACTCTCCCCCTCTCTCACACCACAATCCGGCCCTAGAAGGGTGTGCAATGCACACTCTAGTATGTGCACGTGCCCTTTCTAGTACCCCCCATTATTAAGTAGTACCAAAATTAATTAATTAATTGTTTACTAATTGTATCTACATGACAAGTGGTGACAATTAAAAATTAATTAATTTGTGGGCTTAAAAATAATGTGGGCTTTAGGCTCTTGGGCCATTTAATAACATACTTTAATGTATTAAGGTGGGCTTAAATTAGAAAAACACTCTTAGGCTTTTAAAAGAGGTTTTTTTAGAAAATAAAGAGAAAGAAAAAGAATGTTTATTTGCTCATGTTATATGGGATAATTTTGTAAGATAATATACATACAAAATTTCTATGTGCACTACACGTAAAAAGGCAATAGTTCTCATTAAATAATATTTTAGGGTGTTACAGTACTAGATTGAATTTAAATTGATGAATTGACACCATGACCATGATAAATGTATCTTAATCCTTAAAAATTTGCATGTTGACACCTAGGATTGTTTTGATTACCAATTTACATAGTGTATGTGATCGTATGATTTATTTGTTATCTTTTTATGTTAAGTTGAATTCTGGATTGTTGTATATTTCACTTTGAATCAGATTTTTAGCCATGCTAATGACATAATTTGAGGAAACTTACTGAACATAAAATGTTGCCCTTGTTGTCTAGATAATTTTTCCATGGTCTGGATTAAAATTCCAATTTCCCAACTGTTAGATATCATCTCTTTACTGCAAGTGTGTTAGTAATTTCAGACTCATAATTTCATGTGTATCCTGCTGTTGTTTATTTTATTAGACCATATTAACAGTAAAGGAAAAATCTAAAATAAATCATGCTGGACTTAGACATGTATAGATACTTCCTTGAATTTTTGTAGATTTTATTAATGAGTTCTCTGACCCGAAATAATTAATGGAACATAACCTACTGCATGCTGACTGAACATAAAACCTGATTAGATTAGAGTTTTCACCCTAGTTCCTATGTCTTTTATATCCCTTAATTATACTCGCTGGAACCGTATGGAAGTTTACTTTCCAGATCTTCCGGCGGATTCAGTTTTGCTATTGCATAGAGACCATAATCAATATTTTAGTACAGCAAGGTCATGCTGTCCTGATTTTGTGAAATGTGTTAAATGATGTGTTTGCTTCATGCTTTATCTGTAGCACTTAGAATTAGTCACAGATAGTAACATAAAATATTGACACCCTCTTGCATTCTCACATAGAATGAAAATAAACTATTAACAAGCCGGGGTATTATGGGTAGGCTTGGTAGTGAACAATGGAAAAATGTACTCGGTAAGGCCTCATCGTTATATCGTATTGTCTTGTAAGGAGGTGTATTGATTGCAATAATTGATTGATGATTCTTGCATGTAAGTTATTGTTATCAATGACGAGTACACGAACTTGAATTCAACATCGGTCTAAAACGATCACTGTGCTTGTGCGGAACGTGTGGAATGGGAGCAGCAGTACATGCACTATATAGGTTAATAAAATACTTACCAACTTGCATACTTGATATTGTATTGAACTTGACTTGACATCATGCATTCCATGTGTGATTATTGTACACCTTTGATATTGCCTACTCTTTGTTTTGTTCTTTGTCTTTGACCATGTTCCTTTCCTATCCTTTGTTTTCTCTACTTGCCGCCCACGACTTGCTCTAAGGGCACACTTTTCTTTCTTTTTAGATCAAGATTTTACAGGTACTGAAGGATATGTTCCCGAAGAAATTGGTGAGCAGCATTTCTAGTGTTGGATCCAGTCTCCGCTGCACAGTTTTATTAATTGTTGCTAGATTTATTTTCTGAACATTGTTATCTCTTGTACTTTGTTTGGGCTCTAAGACCCGTAGTTTTGTTTTGATCCCAGATGTTGGATATTTATACTGTTGGTTTATTTCATTATTATTGGAACATTATCATTGATTCATGTGGTTATATCTCTTGTGTGGTGGTGTTTTGTTGTTTTTATTGCTGAGTTAGTCTGGTAAAGCTTATGGATGATGTTTACATCATTCGCTGGGCCTACGTTACGTACTCGTGTTCCGTATTTTGGGAAGTGGGGCGTGACAGGGTTTTTAGTGGTATCAGAGCGCAAGATTGAGTAATATATTAATCAATCATGACTATCTTTACGAGGGTTGGCTTTGATTAGTTTATTAGTCGAGTTTGGCTCTAGCTGGGTTAACTCAGTGATTTGCACACCATGATAATCGCATGAATACTTGTGTAATAACCAATATATAATCTGGTACTGACTATCTTTGATCGTGTTTTAGGCTATGGCTCGTGGGAATTCTTCTTCTCGCTCGGGGGATCAGCAGCTGGACAACGCTGTTATTCTCCAGACGATTCAGCAGATGATGGCTCTTTATCATGAGCACAATGAACTAATGAGAGCCACTTTGGCGGCCAATGGGAATGTTGCCGAACCTCCACCTGGTGCTTTGCCACCTAGGCCTGGTACGGTAGCGGATTTCATGAGACTGCACCCGGATAGGTTTTCGGGTACTGAGTTGCCGGTGGAGGCCGAGCAATGGCTTATCCGGACAGAGCAATGCTGGTCGCCGCTCGTGTTGCTGAGGCGGATCATGTGGATGTGGTTCGCATTCAGTTGGTGGATCTCGCTCATATCTGGTGGCGGGTTGAATCCGAGAGGATGCCGCGACCCATTAAGTGAGCCACTTTCTCTGAGAGCTTCATGGCGAAGTTCTTTTCCAGTGTCACCAAGACAGAGATGGAGCGACAGTTTGTTTTCCTAACTCAGGTCAGCTAGATAATGTTCTTAAATGTCATTTGTTTTTGTCTACTTCACTTGTGACGGTATTAATCTGAGCATTATCTTAATCAGGAAAACAGTTCCGTGGACGAGTATGCTGTAGAGTTTACTTGGCTTAGTCACTTCGCCCTACCCTCGTTGCCACTGATAAGGCTCAAGCTAGTCGTTTTCTGTCGGGCTTGAGCTTTCCCCTCTAGGACCGTTTAACTGCTCTTCGGCTTCGTACTTACTCCGATGTTCTGGATGCGACTCGGATCCAGGAGCAGACTCTCAGCAGGTCTAGTGTTCCTCAAAGGACTGTTTCGCACCCCGTTGCACCTCGGCCTTCTGGAGAACCTATTCTGAGGTCAGTTCCGCCCCCTCCTGTGAGAGCATAGCCGTACGCACCTGTTGTCCCGAGGAATGTCGAGACTTGTGGTTACTGCCATAAGACTGGGCATTCACAGCGAGAATGCAGGATGGCCAACTGACAGTGTTTAGTGTGTGGGAGCAGTAAGCATATGGTTCGTGACTGTCCGAGGAACAGAGCTCCTGCGCCGGTTACTGGTGCTGCTCAACTAGGAGCGCCGATGCGTGGTCAGGGCAGGCCGTCTCGCCCTTCGAGGCATGTGGCTCCTAGAGGAGGTCAGGTTGGTGGTCGTGGTCAGACTTATAACCTGACAGCTGAGGAAGCGGAAGTCACTGTAGGAGTGGTTGTAGGTATATCACAGTAGTTGTACTTTCTTTCTTTATGTTTTCTGCATGTTATTTTTATTTTTCCCCTCCCTTGTGCAATTATTCATGTATATATCCTGCTAGCACCTTATTCTTTGTTTAATCTTCTTCTATGTGTGATTTTAGTCTTCTTTCTCCTTGCTCATGTGTTGTTTGATTCGGGTGCTACCCACTTTTTCATTTTTTCTCGCTTTGTCGATCAGCATGGTTTAGCTTGCGATGCTATGCCCGCAGCTTGGGACATCACCATAGGTGGAGGTGTCGTTGTCTGTTCTAGGGTTTGCAAGCAGAGTCCGTTACTGATTGGTGGTGTGGTTTTCTCGGCGGATTTGATTGTGATTCCTAACTCCGGTTTCGATGTCATTCTGGGCATGGACTGGTTGGGTGTTTCATGTGCCGTGATTGATTGCCAGGAGAAGAAGGTGAATTTCAGGCCTTCTGGTCAGCCAGAATTTGTTTTCCATGCGGGTGAGACACCGTCAGGGCATGTCAAGAATGTGTTGGATCCCGAGGTTGATTCTCTTGTGTTGCTGGGTTCTGATAGGGTTGTTGCACCCTTGGTCGTGCGAGATTTCCTTGATGTGTTTCCCGAGGAATTTCCCGGCTTTTCGCCAGTCCGAGGTGCGGAATTCAGCATTAATGTCCAGCTCGGTACGACCCCTATTTCCAAGAGTCTGTATCGTATGGCGCCGGTCGAACTGGATGAACTGAAGGAGCAAGTTTAGGAGCTGCTTGATAAGGGTTTTGTCAAACCTAGTATTTTGCCATGGGGAGCCCAAGTTCTGTTTGTCAGTAAGAAGGATGGAAGTCGCAGGCTTTGCATTGACTACAACTGAAGGTGCAAGTTCAGGAGCTGCTTGATAAGGGTTTTGCCAGACCTAGTGTTTCACCATGGGGATCCCCAGTTCTGTTTGTCAGTAAGAAGGATGGAAGCCGTAGGCTTTGCATTGACTACAGGGTGTTGAACAATGTTACTATCAAGAATCGATATCCACTGCTGAGGATTGACGATTTGTTTGACCAACTGGGAGGCGCTTCGGTGTTCTCGAAGTTGGATCTGCGTTTCGGGTACCATCAAGTCAGAGTGAAGTTAGAGGATGTTCCAAAAACGTCTTTCCGAACGAGATATGGGCATTATGAGTTCTTGGTGATGCCTTTAAGAGTGACTAATGCACCGACTGTATTTATGAGTTTTATGAACCGTGTGTTTTCGCCGTTCTTGGATCAGTTTGTCGTGGTCTTCATCGACGACATATTGGTGTACTCGCGGAACAAGGAGAATCATGTTGAGCATCTGAAGGTGGTTCTGCAGACTTTGTGGGAGAACCAGCTGTATGGGAAGCTCGATAAGTGCGAGTTCTGGTTGGATTAGGTTGCTTTTCTTGGCCACATTATCTCCGGTGCTGGTGTTTCTGTGGATCCGTCGAAGGTTTCTGCGGTCAAGGATTGGCCTATTCCGAAGTCTGTTTCTGAGGTGCGGAGTTTCCTTGGTTTGGCTGGTTACTATTGGAAGTTCGTTCAGGATTTCTCCAAGAATGCTGGACTCATGACCAGTTTGACCAAGAAGGAGCAGAAGTTTGTCTAGGATGAAGCTTGTGATGGAGCTTTCGCCGAGTTGAAGCGTCGGTTGACGTCAGCGCCAGTGCTGACTATACCCGACAGTTCGAGTGGTTTTGTGATCTTTTGTGATGCTTCGGGAATAGGTGTGGGAGCAGTGCTGATGCAGTGAGGCAAGGTTGTCGCTTATGCATCGAGGCAGTTGAGACCTCATGAGAAGAACTATCCTACGCATGATCTGGAGCTTGCTGCTGTGATCTTTGCCTTGAAGTTATGGAGGCACTATTTGCTTGGGAATAGAGTTGAGAATTTCACCGATCACAAGAGCCTCAAGTATGTGTTCACGCAGAAGGAGTTGAACATGAGGCAGAGAAGATGGCTCGAGTTGATGGCAGATTTCGACATCAATTTACAGTATTACCCGGTCAAGGTTAATTCAGTGCCATATGCTTTGAGTTGGAGGCCTACCACTATGTTCCTCACTCAGTAGAAGGAGCTAGTGGAGGACATGAGGAGGCTAGAGTTGGATGTATTTTTTCCCGGATCAGATCGGTAGCTTATGTTGTTGCAATTGCAGTCTTCCTTAGTATAGCAGATCAAGGCAGCTCAAGGGAGTGATAAGCAATTGCAGGTGTTTCGGAGTGAGGTTGATGCTAGTTTGAGATCTGATTTGGTTGTCCATGCTGATGGGTCACTTCGGTTTGGCTCTAGGTTGTGTGTACCTAGAGGAGAAGTCAGGCAGAAGTTGCTCGAGGAAGCTCATCGGTCCCCGTATTCTATACATCCTGGTGGTACCAAGATGTATAGGGACTTGAAACAACATTTTGGTGGCATGGTATGAAGCAGGATGTGGCTCGATTCGTCGCCTAGTGCCTAATCTGTCAGCAGGTGAAGGCCGAGCATCAGAGGATCGCAGGACTTTTGCAACCCCTTCCTATCCCTGAATAGAAGTGGGAGAATATCACGATGGACTTTGTGACAGCTTTGTCAAAGAGTCCTAAAGGTCATAATGCCATCTGGGTGATGGTGGATCGGTTGACGAAGTGTGCTCACTTCATTCCTTTTCGTGTGGGTCAGTCCAAGGAGAGTTTGGCTGAGCAGTACGTTCAGGAGGTTGTTCGTCTACATGGAGGACCTATCAGCATCGTATCAGATAACGATACAAGATTTAGGTCTCAGTTCTGAGAGAGTTTGCAGAGGAGCTTGGGTACTAAGCTGAGCTACAGTACAGCGTTCCATCCTCAGATGGATGGGTAGTCAGAAAGAACAATTCAGACCCTAGAAGATATGTTGAAATCCTGCGTTCTTCAATTTGGAGGTTCGTGGGAAGATCATCTTCACTTGGCCGAGTTCTCTTATAATAACAGTTCTCAGGTGAGTCTCAAGGCTGATCCATTCGAAGCTTTGTATGGGCGCATGTGTAGATCGCCAGTCTGTTGGAATGATATTGACGAGAGGAAACTTTTAGGCCCTGAGTTGACCACGAAGACAGTTGATGCCGTGCCTCAGATCCACAAGCATTTGCAGGCCGCTAAGGATCGGCAGAAGAGGTGGGCTGATTGTCGGCGGAGACCTCTAGAGTTTGAGGCAGGCAAGCATGTGTTTCTCAAGGTATCGCCTTGGAAATATGTTATCCGTTTCGGCGGTGGAGGCAAGTTGAGTCCTCGATTCATCGGTCCATTTGATATTGTGGAACGTGTGGGCAAGGTATCTTACAGGCTCGTGTTACTGCAAGCTTTAGTAGGTGTCCATAATGTATTCCATGTTTCTTAGCTCAGAAAATACATCAGGGATGATAGTCATGTGGTTGACTACTCAGACTTGTCTATGAGGCTGGATTTGTCTTGTGAAATTCGACCCGTCTTTATCTTAGACCGTCGAGAGAAGGTGCTGAAGAATAGAGCCATCAAGTTGGTCTGTGTTTCTTATGATCATCGCTCGCCAGGGGAGTCTACTTGGGAGTTAGAGGAAGAGATTCGGGAGAGGTTCCCTCATTTGTTTGAGTAGTGTTTTGTTTTGCTTTGTTCGGGGTTCGTCCTATGTACCACTTGTATGAATTTTAAGGACGAAATTCTTCTTGTAAGGTGGGTAGAATTTTTAAGCCCTATTTTCGGATTTTGTTGTATTTTGTACTTTTTTTTATTATTGTATTTGAACTAATTTGTTATTGTGCATTTTGTCTTTTCTTTGGTTCTTTTGTTCTCTCTTGATCAATCTGTATTCTTTTGATTGGAATCTGTTCTTTTGCGAATTTGGCTCTTTTCTATTTTGAATTCGATTTTTTCTCCTTTCTGTTTGTCTCATCTCATTGCATTGGTTTGTCTCTTTTTGGAGCCAAAACTGATACCCATAACCCACATAATATCAACCCAAAATCCTAATTTCCTGATCCCTATAAATACCCCATTAATTAACCCTAATAATTATCACTCACTTTCTCTCTCTCTTCCGCCATTTCTCTCTCCCCGCACCCCTTTCTTTCTTCTCTGTTTCTAAACATCCCAAGCCCAAACCGAACACCACCCTTCGACCCCATTACCCTATACTCCGATCGCCCTCCGTCACCACCATCTTCACCGTCTCATCCCCTCGACCTCGCTGTCGTCGTCGTCTTCTCCGGTTGCCCTCACCATTACCCACCGAACCCAACCACCGAAGTTTCCCTTCACCGTAACTCATTGTCATCGCCCTACCCATCGTCGTGCTCATCTCCATTGCACTCGCCGTTCCTCGCCGCTCCACCGAGTCCCTTTTGCGTCGCCGTTCGTGTCCTCGTTCGTACGCGTCGTCATTCCCCTGTATTCGACCGAGAGAACAGAGTTCGCCGCCGTCGCTTCCCGACCTGGTACCAACATCGCTCCGCCACCGCAGTCACCGTCGCATCACCGCAGTCGCCGCCGTTCGCCATCTCTCTCTCTCTCTCGCTGTCGTGAGGAAGAAGATGAAGTAGAAGATTCTATTGGCTGGTTTGGTGTTCCGTGTTCTGTGTGCACCAGATCCTATTTCGGTGTTCTGTGTTCTGTCCCGATCCGGTGTGAGGAATTGCTCTAGGATCTCGCTGTTGCTGTTGATTCTTCACCATATTTTTGGGAGATTTCACCTAGAATTCTGATCCTGTTATTCTATTTTAATTATATCTGCAATAACAGACAAGTCTCTTCTTGAACCCTTTTTATTATTTGTGTTCAAGATTATTTGATCTCCTGCAAGTAGATCCTGTCCCTTTTACTATCAAAACTGCTTTTGACAATTTTGTTAAGATTATCGAGGGTTTACACGAGCTAACCCGACATACTCTTAACATCGTGCTATCTTTTCGATCTAAACCTAGTCCCCAATGTTTTATGCATTTGCACAATTAAACAACTAGATTCATGCATAGGGTTACTTGATGACTTGGACATGATAACTTGAACGTACCAGATTGAATTTAAATTGATGAATTGACACCATGACCATGATAAATGTATCTTAACCCTTAAAAATTTGCATGTTGACACCTAGGATTGTTTTGATTACCAATTTGCATGCTATATGTGATCGTATGATTTATTTGTTATTTTTTTATGTTAAGTTGAATTCTGGACTACTGTATGTTTCACTTTAAATCAGATTTTTAGCCGTGCTAATGACATAATTTGAAGAAAATTACTGAACATAAAATGTAGCCCTTGATGTCTAGATAATTTCTCCCTGGTTTGGATTCAAACTCCAATTTTCCATCTGTTAGATATCATCTCTTTACTGCAACTGTGTTAGTAATTTCAGACTCATAATTTCGTATGTATTCTGCTGTTGTTTATTTTATTTGTCCCTATTAACAGTAAAGAAAAAATCTTAAATAAATCATGCTGGACCTAGTCATGTATATCTACTTCCCTGAATTTTTGTTGATTTTATTAATGAGTTCTCTGACCCGAAATAATTAATGGAACATAACCTACTGCATGCTGACTGAACATAAAACCTAATTATATTAGAGTTTTCACCCTAGTTCCTACGTTTTTTATATGCCTTAATTATACTCGTTGGAACCGTATGGAAGTATACTGTTCAGATCTTCCGGCAGATTCAGTTTTTCTATTGTGTAGTTACCATAATCTATGTTTTAGTACAGCAAGGCCATGCTGTCTTGATTTTGTGAAATGTGTTAAATGATGTGTTTGCTTCATGCTATGTTTGTAGCGCTTAGAATTAGTCACACATAGTAACATACAATATTGACACCCTCTTGCATGCTCACATAGGATGAAAATAAACTATTAACAAGTCGGGGTATTATGGATAGACTTTGTAGTAAACAATAGGGAATTGTACTCGGTAAGACCTCATCGTTATATTGTATTGTCTTGGAAGGAGGTGTATTGATTGTAATAATTGATTGATGATTCTTGCATGTAAGTTATTCTTATCAATGCCGAGTACACGAACCGTAAATTCACCATCGGTCTAAAACGATCACTGTGCTTGTCAGTGACCGTTTAATTTACTAATCTATAATCTCTAATATTATAATAGGAGAGGGCTTATTGCGATTATCCACTATTATAATCTCTATTACTAATATTATAATCTCTAATATATTTTTTTTGAAGGAAAAGGTGTATAATCTCTAATATTATAATTACTAATCTATATTTGAGGTTGAATGCATACAAATCACTGTGCTTGTCAGTGATCGTTTAAATTACTCGGTTCATGTACACGAACCGTGAATTAAATTACTAATCGATAATCTCTAATATTATAATGGGAGCGTTGTCAGTTGTATACAACATGTGATTTGTATGCATTCAACCTCAATTATATCTACACTGCACAATTAGACTCATGTGATTTGTATGCATTCAACCTCAAATAAATCTATAGGACACAATTAGATTAGATCTAACCCTAGTCTAACTAAATCTCTCAATTAAATCTACACCACACAATTAGATCTAACCCTAACCTAACTAATTCTAAACCACACATCCTTATCTCACCCCAATCTAATTAAACTCCAATTAATTATTTAAATAAATAAAAAATCCACCCTCCTCTCCATCTCTTCCGAAACTCCCTCTCTCTCCAAAAAAAAAAACTCAAATCGATTGCACTTTCTATCTATCTATATTTTTTGTAGCTGTGCATCGCACGTACATTATACTATACTTATTTTTTTTGATGAAACGGATAGAGTCCGGAGACTCCAGCCAAACAATCAAATAAATAATCAATAGTTTACAAAGAGGGCTTTACCAGAGGTAAAACGGGAACCAAAAGATTAAAGCCTATATACAGAGGAACAAGCAGTCTACAGAAGTAATACAGTAATTACAAAGCGAAAGCTATGGCAGAAGCGGCGCACTCAGCCGGGGGACGCGTGCAAAAGCTCCGAAAGCTTCAGGCACCGCGAGAAAGACCGGACCGTGCCATTATACTATACTTATTAACGAGATCCAGCAGATTTTATCTCACGGTTTGATTGATTGATTGATTTATTTATTTAAAAAAAAAGGAGAGAAGATAGATTGTGTGCAAATTTGACTCTATATTCTTTCTATATTGAATCCAGCTCCTATATAGTCAAGTGGTGCTGTAGATAACATTCAACGGCTGAAAATTAAACAATGGCATGACAGAGTAAATTAGGTGTATTGCACTTTTCAAAAGGTAATTTGACCTAGTACACTTTTGCCAAACAACTATTTTGACGTTTGGACATTATTAAATGGAGTCAAAATTAAATGAAGTCAAAATTAAAGAACTATTATATCCAAGAGCGCTCTCCAAAAACAATATTAAATGGAGTCAAAATTATTACTCTACTAAGATATAACTCTTAAAAATACCTAATCAATTCAAAAATTAAAAATACCTAGTATTTTTCACCGTGTGTGATGCACGTTTTGATAAGAGTTGGAAGATTTTCATGTGCGATATACACGATAAGAAATAGTTTTGAAGTTGGACGTGCGTTGTATGTATTTGGAAAAAATATTTTGAAGGAAAAACTAAAATTTGTATGTGCAATACACATGTTTATAAGTATAATTTGAGTTATACGTGCAACATATATATGTGTATGTTTAATGTTAAAAATTATTATAAAATTGTTTTGCACGTGCGTTGCCCGTTTTAAATAGGTGATTTTTATTTATTTTTTTTGCTTTTGTTGTAATTAATGAGAGAGTTGGAGTTGCACGTGCAACACATGCGGTTTGTATGTTGACAAATGACAACACCAACTCTTTCTCCAATGTAATATTAGAGATTAGAGATAACTCTTAAAAATACCTAATCAATTCAAAAATTCGTTTTAGTCTGTTAGTTCAAATTAGGTTAGTTTATAGTTAAACTTATCTTCCTATTAGCTTCTTGATAACTTCAACTTGTTCTTTAAAAAAAAAAAAAACAAGTTTTCATCAACTATATCTAAAGTTTATTTGATATTTATTTCTTCTATCAATCTACATGTTCTATAAATTAATAGGCCAAACTAGTAACCCTAGAATCAATTAAACACCCACAGAAAAAACCGAGAAAAGAGAAGAAACCCATGGATTGTATTTTTCCTTTCATGAAGAAGAAGAAGAAGAATAAGAAGAATAAGAACACTACTCATAATGATGATGCTGGTATGTGCTAGCTTCTTGTTCTCTTTAGAGTAGTTTAATTTGTAATCTTAATTTCCTTTATGTTCAGTATCTGTACTTGATCTTAATATATACTCCCTTGTCTCTTTCTATATTGATCTTTCCAATCCTTTATTGAAGGTTCGGCTGGTCTTAATGGGAGAATGGAAAGGGATAATGGGGTCAGATCTCTAACCTTTACTATCTTCTTATTCTATAACCTGTTCATTCAATTAGATCATTTGATGTTTTAATTTAGTTAGATTATAACTAGAAGTTTCTTGGTACAGTTTATGATAAGTTCTTCGAGATGCAAAAGTCTTGTAATCAAACACTAACTACGTACAAATCGAACTATAACTTAGAATTTATTTTGAAATAAACTGTGAACTACAATTGATATAAAAAAATTAATTAACTAACTTGTTATGAGCAGTTATAGAAATATATTCCTTGGTCATTGGTTAAACCTACGGCAATAGCAATCTCAATTATCTTCAAATGCATTTCTCGTTTAGTAAGTATATATTAACAATTAATTTCTCGGTCTGAAACGATCAGAGAAAAACCAATTCTCTAATACCTAACCTTATTTACCTAATTGAAATTACTAATGTAGTCTTGCTTTGCCCACCATATATTATTATTATTATTATTATTATTTGACTCAAACCCTCCAGATATTCGTTAAGAGTGCGAGTAGGCTCTAAATTCTTGATGTTTGGAGTCTTTCAGATTGTTGAGGACATGAGGTGACTTGAAGACCATGTTTGGGCCAAGTTTGCATGATAATATACAAACACAAACAACAAGATAAACAAATAAGAAACACATAAATTAAACACCAAGATGGTTTTGAATTTGGTTATACCCTCGTCCAAAGAACTTAATATTGCAATTTTGTTGCCTCCGTTTGAATGTAAACTTGTTCACCTTTTACTTGTTTGTGAAATATCTTCAACTCTCCACCGTGAATTGGACTAAAGTTTTTCTAGACCTTTTACTTGTTTGAGGAATATCTTCATCTCTTCACTGTGAATTGAATTAGAGTTTTTTTTTACTTTTTGTAATATAGTCTCTACCATATTACATAAATCTTTCAAATTACATGGGCAGTTGAGATTATACTACATCATCTTTTGGAGTACATAGTTATGCTCAGAAGATGGTTATGACTTGTTGTTGTTGTTGTTTAAATATTTTTTTAATGAATAAAATTGAGAGGCAGCCTGTGCCGCATACTCCAAAGCTGGCAATTAGTCTCATTTCTTTTGTTTATTGTAAATTTTTCTTTTTAACTCAAAGATTGTTAATGCTATCGTGTTTAACTAATGAGAAAACAACGAAACAAGAGTTCATACTACAAAGACCCAAACTCAAATGAAAATAATAATAAAAAACAAATTACAAAATCGACAAAAACATGCTGCGATATTCTTCATGATCTTCTTAACCATCCTTTATTTGTTTTTTGCATTTTCTCCCTCCTTCGATCGTTTAGGCTTGAATTCTTGGACCTCATGTATTGCAATCAATTGACGCGACCAAGGATATATTTTATGCCCACTTTCTAGCTGGAATAAAACCTCACCCACCAAAAAAAAAGGGAGAAATTTTGTTCATCACCACCATCATATATAAATTATCTAAAATTTTAAATTTAACATCTCTAAAGATTTTCTTAGATTCTTTCTTCACTATCGTAAGTTTTTCCAAATTTTCATCACTTTGATACTTTGGTCAATTCTTATAAGAAACCCACCTTGTAATAGTTTACTTTTGAATCTCATCATCTCAGAATCACTCTCCTTATTGAGGAATTTAGTACCTTAATTTCAATTATCCAAATATCTTTGGTCACTTTTTGATACAAACTAGATATATTATTCCTCATAAGTCATAACAATAGTGTCATCATTTATTGCCAACTGCCTTCTTTAAGTAAACAATCTTCAAAAAGCATCCAGTTGCCACTTTTCAATTACATCATCTAGTTATTGATCAGGTGCATACCATTTCGAAATCCTTAATAGGTAATTTTGAATATTAGAGAGGGGTTCTATTCAGCAATTATTAAATTCTTTTTGAAAGAGTCAATTTGAGGTTTTACAGTTATTCTTTAGTATTATTCGTTCAAGAATAATGCTATATGCACAAGTTTTGTGCACAAATTTAATTTACTCTACAAACTGATATAACAAAATTTCTACCATATTACATAATTCTGTAAAATTACATGGATAGTTGAGATTATATCCATCACCTTGTGGAGTAAAATTTTTGCGCATAGCATTACCATTTATTTAACAAAATATTTAAACGAAGAATATAGTTATGATTAGAAGATAGTTATGAGTAGTTGCTTTTCTTTCTTTCTTTCTTTTACTTTTGAAGATAGTTATGACTTTTTGTTGTTTTTTATTAAAAAAAATTTCTTAATGACGGTGGAACTGCTGCAGAACTCTCTTCACGTTGGGAGGGGGCCTTTACCGCAAACACGAAAACTGGTGGTTAGTCTTCTTTCCTTTGTTTGTTGTAATTGTTTTGTTTTAACTCAAAGATGACTAAGGTCATTGTGTTTGGTTATTAAGAAAATAATGAAATAAGAGTTTGTAGTACAAAATACACAAGCTCAAATAAAAAAAAGGCAGAATTTTTTTTAATAACATAAGTACAAAAACACGCTGGTATTCCTTCTTATTCTTCGATCGATTATTAAAGCAACAATTATTTATGTCAAGTAGAATAATCCAAATTCTAACGCCGACAGCCATATCCCAAGGAACACATACTTGCATTGTTAATATATATGAGCATTATGTCACACGCCCCATAACCCTTCAACAGAATTTAGTTTTGATTTAATTTAAAAACTAGTTATCACTCATTCCCAAATAGACTGACTCTGTACAGAATGAAAAAATAGGTGACCAGTAGATTCCGCTGAATTCTCACATCTCGAGCAAACCGTGTCAACATGAATCTAATGATGGTTAAGATGTTTCTTATTATCAGAATTTCATTATCAAGAACAAGTCAATGAAACAGTTTGACCATAATTGGAGCATGAGTTTTCCACATCATGTCATTGACCATATTTGGAGCATGAGTTTTCCACATCATGTCACGACTTGAGTTTCATAAATCCCCGTCATTAACAAGTATATACATAGACCTCACCGAATAAATATCCACATAGACCTCACCGAATAAATATCCAAAAAAATTTTCCAGTTCCAAATTCGAGCATACTCGACATTGGACCCTCTAACAACGATGCCTAAATTGTTACTTGTCAGTTACCATGGCTATGTTAAATATATGCTATTTTTTTTAGAATGGCAATTTTGTAAGAAAACCAATTTTAAAAAACAATTACACCATGGGCATTTGTGACAAAAGGATTGTTTTAGGCTAAAATGGTCACATTTGCCCGTTACCCGGACCCAAGCCGGACCCAGCATTGACCGAAACCGATCCGATGTATACGGGACAGGATCCGGGTCCTAAAATAAGACCCATTTTTAGATTCGTGAGATACCGGGTCCGGATCCAGGTAGTGGAGGACCCGATTCGATAGGACCGGATACTAGCTCTATTTTTAGCATTTTCTTAAACTGTTGGTTTTTAAACCAGGACCTAAGACTGGATTGATGTGGTGGTGAAAAGAAATGTGTGTTACGGTAGTCCATATTGTGAGAACAATAGGACCTGTAGTTTACATCAAAGTCAGTTATATAACTTTATTTTTCTCTGGATTTATAATTTGAATATTTTCTCATCAAAGTTCCAATATGTAGTTTATGCAAAGCACTTTGGAACAATCTAATTCATAAGTTCTTCTTTGTACCTGATGAATAAATAACTCATTCTTTTTTGTAATTTCTGATATAGGCTGAATGTCGGTATCCAACAACACGTTATTATACCATTTCAGTCCCCCGCAAGCCACCAAAGCAGGATTCTGATAGAGAGGGGAAAGTAATGCCAAAGCCACAAATCCAGTTCTCTAGAGAGTGGGGAGAAATGCCGAAGAATGCCTACTTATATTTTGGATTAGCGTTGTGTTGTGTTATTCTGAACTTCCTGATTATCTTGTTTCTTAGAATGTATGGAGTGACAAATCCAATACTGAGAATTGGCCTTCAAGTCTGGATAATGATTTTGATGCTAGGTTGCTTCTTCACCTCCAAGAGTCGATACTCCTCTGGTGCCTTTAAGCCCGTGCACCTCACTAAAGTTAGAGTTAGATTGTTCGCTTTTTCTTCTTTTGTTGTTTTCATATCTTTATGGCTCTTGTTAACTTCTGATGGTGTCTGATTCCTATCAGAACTGGGTGAACTAAATTACTATATATTGAATGACCTCAAACATTTTGAAGTTTGAATAGACTGTTTAGGTATCATGGAAGCATCTATCTGTGTATGGTTTCTTTGGACTAACTTGGAATATAGGCATATAGTAATAGCTATCATTTTAGCCTCACAATCTGCAATATGAATCCCCAATCTTTATGCTTGTTTCAAATTAAAATGTGGAAATAAATGTTTCTTGCTTTTACCTATATTGTTGCAAATACATTGTTGTTGTTGTTGTTTGTTTGTTATTGACGTTGTTAGTTATTTAGTCTCATATCGAATTATGTATCAGTTTAGTATTTGGTTGTTCCCTATATATATGAGATATTGTACTCAATTATGATAAATCTAATAATATTTTCTCAATCTCTTGTTACCCTTAACATGGTATCAGAACACTAACCCTAAATTTCTTTCTCCCTCACTAATTCCTAACCCGAACTAAACAAATTTTCTTCTTCTCCACTCTGGCAACTACCAACAACAACAACAAGAAACATCCCCGATCACAACATCTGCGAACTCCCCAAACCCTAGCTCCTCTTCCTCCTACCTCCCGCTGCCTCCATCCAAATCCCGCTCACAAACCCTTCCATCAACTCCGATGAACTCCTCCTGATCCCTCCCGAAACCCATCTTCTTCTTCTGCAAAATCGAAATCCATCTTCTCCAAAACCCCACATCAACTTAAAAACCCAGCTTCACCCTAATCTAGCCACCACCTTAATCCCTCCGACAACCCTAGCCGCCACAATCACCCCGCTTACTTCTAACCCTGTATCCTCATCTCTTTTCAAAATCCCCTATTCTAATTCCATACCCAAAACCCACTAACCCTATACCCGTTTCTCCACCAAAAAAGAAAAAAAAAATCTGAAACCCGAAATCCATACCCAAATCCACATCCAAAAACCAAATCTAAACCCGAAAATCCAAACTTTACCAAACCCTAACCTTAACCTTAATCCTATCTCTCCTTCCTCTTCCTCTTCCTCATCTGTTGCGGCCGACAGCTGATTGTCGCCGCCACCGCCGATCACCGCCGTTCGTCGTCATAGTAGAATAAAAAAGTACTGGAAATTCTCCAATGGAACCCCAGTTTTGCCAGTATCTTCCCATCTCCACCGACTTTCCTACTGCTACATCTTCCTCTTCACTCTCCCTCACATCCCGATTCCCATCCAGATTCAAACAACAATAGTGCCTCCATCATCCTAACTCCGGCTTCCCTCCTCTCAGCATCATCCTTAACCCTGCCTTACCCCTTCTTACGACAACGGTAGCACCATCCATCTCCCTATCCCGATCCCGACACCAGCAACATCTCTGTTATCATTTCGATCCCTGCCACAACAACACCGCTTTCATTCCTCCTCCCAGTACTTCTTCCCTTGCATCTTCGACCGTGATCGTTACTCCGACCTTGCCATCTCCTACTGATTGGGCCATTCTTCAGCATCACCTCGCTCAGTTGGAACTTCAGCTCTTGGGTTAGTCAGTCACTGTTGACCCTTCTACTCTGCATTCTCTTTACCCCTGGTATGAATTCTTCCTGAATTTTAGATTCTGGTGCATTACATCATTTTACTAGTAATTATACACTGCTCACCACCAGTACTGCACTTCCCTCTCACTCTTCATCCCTTTACACAACCGATGGTTCATAACTTCTCACTATACGTGCAGGTCTATTAACTTTCTCATTCTCACATTACCTTATGTTCTTTATGCTCTCCATTTATCCATGAACCTTATTTCCATTAGTGCACTATGCGATAGTGGTCTTGTAGTTACATTTGATCCTTTAGGTTGTTATATTACAGATTCAGATACTGGGGAGGAGTCTGGGCATTCTTGTCAACAGGGTCGTCTGTATCATCTAGATTTTCTACATACACATAAATCTCATCCTAATTTTGATGGTATTGTGTCCTATGATGTTGATCTGTGGCACAAACGTTTAGGTCATGTTAGTGAGTATTGACTCAAGACTTTTTCCCATAGTGGTGTCCTTGGTCATCTTTCTTTTACATATTTGTTTGTTTAACAGTTGGCCCAACCGATAACACTTCCTTTTAATAACAAAAGCACTTCTCAAATCATCCATCATTTTCAACTTTTTCATTCTGACATATGGGGACCCTCTCCTGTACCTTCTTTAACAAGTTATCTCTATTATGTTACCTTCGTGGATGACTTCACTCGATATACATGTGTTTTTCTTATGCGCCAACATTCTGATCTTCCTACTATTTTCTAGATTTTTACAACCATGATTCACACTCACTTCGGTGTGTGTATCAAGATTTTTCGCTCAAACGGTGCTCATGAGTACACTTCCACTACCATGAGGTCGATCCTTCAGTCTCATGGAACACTTTTTAGGAATCATTTCCTCATACACATGAGCATAATGGTGTAGCTAAACGCAAGCACTGCCACATTCTTGAGACAGCGCACGCTCTTTTACTCTCCTATTCTGTTCTTCGCTCTATTTGGGCAGAAGTTGTCTATTAGCCTCATTAACATCACTCCCTCATCTACCCAATCTGGGATGATAGCTTATAAAGCTCTTCATCACTCTCTACTGGACTTCAGTATGCTCCGTATTTTTGGGTGCACCTGTTATATCCTTCTCCCTCCTACTGAGCACACGAAGCTAACCGCACACTTTGCTAAGTGCGTTCACTTAGGTATCAGTTTAGAGCACAAAGGATATCGTTGTTTTGATCCTTTGGTGGGTCATGTCTATATTTTCTGACACGTTTCCTTTGTGGAAGACTCTCTTTACTACTTGACATCTCCTAAGGATACTAGCTTTCTTGATTCCCCGGTTGTTGGGCCTACCTCCCCGGACACATCTTCACACATTCCTTTCGATCCTACTTGTAACTCCTGTATTCCCTTTTCTGTATTTTTGTACTGTATTTATCTTTCCTGAGTATTCATTCTGGTTGTATTCTTTCATTCTTCTGAATCGTGTAATTATTTTTTCGTTCTCAATAAAATTCGTATATTCTTTTTGTCGTCTGTGATTTCAATCTTCTTGTTTTGATTTTTTTGCCAATTATTTATCTCTGGATGATTTGTTGATTCTAATTTATTTAATTTATGGCCTAATTGTTCATATTTGATTTCTGCCATATTGGTTCTGGTTTCTAACCCAGTCTACCATGTTTAAATTCGATTATCCGTCCTATTGGATCCTAAACCCGCTACCCAATACCCGCTTCTTTTACCCAGTCTCCCTCAAATCTTTCCTCATGTTCTCCATATCTGCCCAACAAGCAGAGAATGTTTCTCATTATCTTCCCTGATCCCTCAAATCCTAACTTACCCAAAATCCCATTATAATCTCAACCTAATTTGTTACTTTTCCTCTCTACAATCTCTATCTCCTAACAAACCCTAAACTCACCTCTCTCTCTCTCTCTCTCTCTCTCCCCGTGTTCACCCCGACCCTCCACTACACCCGGCCACCACCCACCAACCGTCGCTCCTCCGGTCGCCGCGACCCCCGTCGACCCTTCGCTGTCGCCCTCTGTCCTTGCGCCGCCCTGTGTGCAGACCGAGCACCCCGACCATCTCCACCTTCTCTTATCCTGAGCAGCACCCTCTCGGCTTCCCCTCACTCCCGAGCCTCCAAATCTAGCAGTCTCCCTGATGCCATCACCCTCGCTATCGTCCCCTGCCATCGACGCAATCGACTTCCACCGCCAAGCCCCCACTATCGTGCCTTCGACTCTCCTATCCTACAAGGTTCTCCGTTGTTCGTAGATCTGTGTATTTCTATTTGTTGCCCGGGATCCGTTCCCGTTATTCTCTTTTCGTCGGATTCGTCGGATTCGTCGTCTACTCCCTAAGGCAAGTAGCTTGTATAAGTTTTGTTTGTGTACAAGTACAAAATAACACATGTAGTCTTGCTCTCATTTTGTATTCATTCTCATGATGATCTCTTGATAACTTGATTCATTTTCGTTTGATCCATTCGTAGTCATGATCCATCATCATAGTTGTCACACACACTACATGAAAATAACTAGATCTAGATAAACTCTTTATATGTATATGTACTCTTTCGTGATTCATCAGACGTTGTGAATTTTTGTTGTGCGATTGATGTGCTTGATGTGCTTGATGTGTTATCTAATAATAGACTTGTTAAATACCCATACCATGCTGTTTTGAATATCTAATATATCATACCTTACATCATAACTTAATTTAGATCTATTGCAGATGAGTTATTTGATTAAATGAATGAGAAGATATTTCGTTTTGCTGCTGCCCTGTTTTGGTTCAGTATTTTAGAACCTGTTAAGGTCAGTAAAATGGATTATTTTGTTAATATGATTTGTAGGTCTCGATGTCTATTTTTCAGAACTTTCGACGGATCTCAGTTTCAATTTTTTATGTGTGAGTTATCGTTGTTTTACTGCACCTGAATTGAAAATTTCAAGATTCTTATTATGAGATTGTTGTATGTTATACTATTTTAAAACTGATGTTAAAATTGAAATTTGGATTTAATATTTTTCTTAGTTTGACTAGACATGACTGGGATCAACCCTAATTTTGGTAGAATTGTTTAATGACTTTTGTATTTTATTTCATGCTTGTGAAATAAATCAATATATTTCCAAACTGCATGCTGTTCAGTAAAGAACTCTATTTTCAACTTGATTCCAGTCACTTTTCATTAAAACTTTGTGAATATGAAATGTACCCTGCTATGTCTATTTTACAAACCCTTTTGACAGATTTGAATTTCGAGTTATATTTTGTGATCTATCACTGTTTGAGTACTGCTGTGTTTAAAATTTCAGATTCATAAGTATTCTGTATCATTCTGATTTCCAAATTAATTTGATTATGCTATATGTAATGGAATTTTATGAAATTTTATATGCTGATACTAGAAATGCTAGGGAACCCTCCAGATTTTTCGTAGATCTAATTATGGTGTTTTTAATGCCTTTTTCATGCCTATAAATAAAACTTTGTAATTTCTGGCTGAACATGAATTCTGTATAAAACTCTGTTTTGAGCCTTGTTTCTGTGTTTGATATATGACTTGTGTATATGTGCTGGATTTAGCTGGGAGTCTAGTTTCTAGATTTTCTGACGGATCTAGGTTTGCATACTTGTGGCAACAGAAATCTCAAATTTGGTGCAGTGTTGTCTTGCTATCCAGAATTGGAAGTCTCATTGTTACTAGTCTGTTATGAGTTATTTTGTCACCCGTTCATGTATTCTATCCAACTTGCACTTGTTCTTTATTTCTTGCCATGTTATCTTGCCTTGTTTGTGCACGTCCCTGTTTGCTATAATAATAATAAGAAGAAACCAAGCTGAGGTTAAAGGAAAAGATCTAGTAGTGAAAAATACAGAAATGTGTACTCAGAAGGGGATCCGTAGATCCTACTTGATACTTGATACTTGATTACTTGACACGTAATACTTGAAAATTGATACTTGATACTTAATTACTTGACACATGACTACTTGATACTTGCTACCTGAGTACACTGCCTTCTACGATCCACTACAAAATTTAAACGCAACTTATCTGAATGTAGCAACCATGTGGTACAATTTGGGACGCATGAAGTGCTACCTAGATAGGACTAGGGCTGCAAACGAATCGAGCTATTCGCGAGCTATTCGGTTCGAGCTCGGTTAAAGCTTGACTCGAACCGAGCTCGAGCTCAAAACTGAGCTCATTTCGTAAACGAGCCGAGCTCGAGCTTGGGTGGGTTTTTTTTTTGGCTAAGCTCGCGAGCTATTCGGCTCGAATACGGTCAAAGCTCGGTTAAAGCTCGAGCCGAGCTCGAGTTCAAAACTGAGCTCGTTTCGTAAACGAGCAAAGCTTGAGCCTGAAGGTATTCGACTCGGCTCGACTCGATTGCAGCCCTAGATAGGACTAGATACAAGACTTGAAAATAACATGATCACTTGCCATTCCTGTTACTTGTACATGCTACTTGACACTTGTTACTTATTACTTGCTTGCATGCTACTTGATACTTGTTACATGCCACTTGCACCCTATTATCTTGCCATACTACTTGATTATGTTCTTTATTAAGAGTTAGTTATTCTATTTTGCTGTCACATTCTCCCCATGCTTACTTCAGTACTTGCTTCTTGTTGCTACTCTGTATATTCCTTATCTATTTTTCATACTTGTTGCCTGCACTACATGCGGCACGTAACTTGCATTGACGGGCATTTTGTTTCTTTTTCCTTTTCCTGCAAATTATCAACTTGCAAACTTTGGTGACCAGCTGCTGGAGGGAGTAAGTGACCAAGTGTTTTAGACTTGGCTAGCATTCTTGCTTGAGTTCATTCCTGTTTTTGAATAAATTGTATTTTTCTACTTGAATTCTTGTATTGGGCATTTGTTCCAGAACTTGTGACTTGTTGTTTCCAGATCTGATTATTTGAGAATTTGTATTTGTTTCAAGTAATTTTGTTGGTTATAATAATTTGTTTCATGCATGCATGGATGTTCATTTCATGTTTATTCTTGTTTATTGTTGTGTAATGCTGGAAAGATCCTTATAGCTCATGAATGGTGAAAGTCATTCGCTGGACTGTGTCATGTATTCGTATTCCGTATTCCATTTGGGAAGAGGGGCGTGACAGAATTTTTAGTGGTATCAAAGCCCAAGTTTAGCTAATGTATTAGTTTGACTAATATTTTAGACTAGTTTGGCTCGATTGGGATTGGCTTAACAGTGCACAAGCCATGCAGTAACATGAACAAATTATAATCAACTTGATCTGGATGCTAATTTTTTTTGGATTTGTGCAGACCATGGCTCGCAGAGGTCCCTCCAGTTCCTATCCTCAAGAGGAACATCCTGGGATTGAGGCTGTTACGAATGTGTTGGAGCAGCTGATTCACATGCAGCAGAATCACAGTGACCTTATGATGGCCGCACTGGAAACTGCTCGGAACCCGACTCCCGCTGTGCCTACACAGGTAGCTCTTCCTCCTTATCCTGGTACAGTTGTAGACTTCATGAGGCTACACCCTGACAAATTCTCCAGTACTGAAACACCGCTTAAGGCCAAACGGTGGTTGATCAGGATGGCGTAGTTGCTGTCGGCGATGAGAGTTGCTGACGCTTATCATGTGGATGTGGTGAGCATCCAGTTGGTGGACCTTGCCCACATATGGTTGAGGGCTGAGTCCGAAAGGCTCGAGCTGCCCGTTGCTTGGACCACGTTCACCAGGAGCTTCTTAGAGAAGTTCTTTCCCAGCATCACTCGAGTTGAGATGGAGCAGCAGTTCCTTGCCCTGAAGCAGGTTGGTCGTTTGTTCTGTTTTTGAAACTTTGTTACATATTGTTCATGCGATACTGTAATATGAGACTGTCTTGAAGTAGGGTGCTAGATCAGTGGACGAGTACGCGATAAAATTCACCAGGCTTAGCCGCTTTGCAGCCACTTTGGTGGCGAACGAAGAGGATAGAGCTTGGAGATTCCTATTGGGGTTTGATCGAGATATTCAGATGCATCTCATTTCTCTTCGCCTTCATACTTACGCTGAGGCTCTTGACACAGCCCGAGATCAGGAGCAGGCCCGCAACAGGTTGGCTCCTTCCCAACGGACTGTGCAGCACTTCGTTGCTGCTGTTGTTAGGCCTTCTGGTGGGCCGATTCGGATGCCAGTCCCAGCCCATCTGGCCAGAACAACTCCTTACTCTTCTGTTGGTCCTCAGAGAGTTGGTTTTGCGACTTTTGCCAACTAGCTGGGCATGAGTGCAAGGACTGCAAGAAGACGAATTACCGTTGCTTTGGTTGTGGCACTGCTGACCACTCAGTGCGGGATTGCCCGCAGCAGCAGATGGCTCTTCCAGTCAGGTGTCCGACTCAGCTGGGAGAACCAGCTCATGGTCCATTCAGGCCACCATTTCTCCCTCAGTGCTAGATCATCGGTCAGAGGACCGTTGCTCCCAGGAGATGTCAGACTTACAACCTGACAGCTGCAGAAGTTGAGACGGCAGGAGTCGTTGCAGGTATTTTTGCATGTTGTTGTTTTGTTATTTATTTTGGTTCCTTCATTGTCTTGCTCTGCTGTTTCATATTATCTTTTCTGCATTGTTATTCCTTGCTCCTTAATCGTCATTTCTTTTTCCCTTGCCTTTTGACTTTATCTTATGTATTATTCTAGTTCATTCTTTTCCTTCTCATGTTCTCTTTGATTCTGGGGCGACCCATTCCTTTGTCTCTTCCCGCTTCGTGGATTGACATCAGTTGGAGTGCAGCATCATGCCAGATGTGGCAGTGTTTTCGTCTGTTCCAGGGAATGCAAGTAGAGTCTTGTAGTTATTGGTAGCGCATATTTCAATGCTGACCTGATCGTAATTGGGAACTCTAGATTCGACGTCATTGTTGGTATGGATTGGTTGGGTGAGTCCCATGCTGTCATTGATTGCCGAGTCAAGAAAGTTGCATTCAGTATCCCAGGTCGCGCAGAATTTGAGTTCCATGCTGGGGAGACACCCCTTAACCGAGCTAAGACTGCAGTTGATCAGGAAACTTGTGCGATGGAGTTGCACACAGGCTATGAGGCTGCATCTCTAGTAGTGCAGGAATTTTTTGATGTGTTTCCTGAGGAGTTGAATGGGCTACCCCCAGATAAGGATGTAGAATTCGGTATTGAGGTTCAGCCAGGTACTGCACCGATATTGAAAAGTCCCTACAGGGTGACACCAGTTGAAGGTGCAGATCCAAGGATTGCTAGATTTGGGATTCATCAGACCCAGTGTTTCACCATGGGGAGCTCCAGTCCTATTTGTCAGCAAGAAGTACGGTAGTCGCAAACTATGCATCGATTACCGTGAACTGAACAGTGTTACTGTGAAGAACCGGTACCCGCTATCCAGGATTGATGATTTGTTTGATCAGTTGAGCGAAGCGGTAGTCTTTTCAAAGTTGGACCTTCGCTCAGGGTATCATCGGGTCAAGGTGAAGGCTGCTGATGCGCAGAAGAATGCGTTCCGGATCAGGTATGGGCATTATGAGTTCCTAGTGATGTCTTTCAGAGTCACGAATGCACCAGTTGTATTCATGAGTCTGATGAACAAGGTCTTTTCCCCATTCTTGGACAGATTTGTGGTGGTCTTCATAGATGATATTCTGGTGTATTCTCAAAACCAGGAGGAACATGCTGAGCATCTAAGGTTGGTTCTACAAACTCTGAGGAAGAATCAGCTCTATGGGAAACTCAGTAAGTGTGAGTTCTGGCTCGACCGAGTTACCTTTTTGGGGCATATCATATCAGGTGAGGGAATCTTAGTTGATCCATCGAAGATCGCTGCAGTGAAAGATTGGCTAGTGCCTAAGTCAGTTTCTGAGGTGAGAAGTTTCCTTGGTCTAGCCGAATATTATCAGAAAATTTTTCAAGACTTTTCGAAGATAACTGGGCCATTGACTAAGCTGACTGGGAAGGATCAGAAATTCATCTAGGACGGGTCTTGCAGCAAAGCTTTTACAGAGTTGAAGAGCAGGTTGACATCAGTGCCAGTGTTGATTATTCCGGATGGTTCATGTGGATTTGTGGTTCACCGTAATGCTTCTAGAAAGGGTCTTGGTGCAGTGTTGATGCAGAAGGTTCGAGTTGTTGCCTATGCATCTAGGAAGTTGAGGCCGCATGAAAGGAGCTATCCTACTCATGATTTGGAGTTGGCAGCGGTGATCTTTGCTTTGAGGCTGTGGAGACACCATTTACTTAGAGACCGAGTGGAAATCTTTGCCGACCACAAAAGTATCAAGATGTTTTCACTCAGAAGGAATTGAACATGAGGCAGAGGCGTTGGTTGGAGTTGATGGCTGACTATGACATCAATCTGCAGTATCACCCTGGTAAGATCAATCTGGTACCAGATGCTTTGAATAGGAGACATGTCGCCATGTTCCTGACTTAGTAGAGGGAACTGGTTAAGCAGATGAGGATGTTGGAATTGGATGTAATCTTGCTGAGTTTTGATCGGAGTTGCATGATGCTTCAGCTTTAGTCGTCACTTGTTGAGCAGATTAAAGAGGCTCAGGCTAGTGATGAGGCAGTTATAGGGATTCAGAGCAGAGGTTGAGGCCGGTTCCAGAACGGATATGGTTGTTCATGAAGATGGATTGCTTCGTTTTGTGTTCAGGTTGTGTGTCCCGAAGGGTGAATTGAAGTTCATTAGAGGTTGCATGAGGAAGCCCACCAATCATCATACTATATTCATCCCGGCGGTACTAAGATGTACCGGGACCTGAAGCATCACTTCTGGTGGCATGGTATGAAGAGGGTTGTGGCTAGGTTTGTGTCTTAGTGCTTGATCTGCCAGTAGGTGAAGGTAGAGCATCAGAGAACTGCCGGACTTCTTCAACCTCTTCCCATTTCGGAGTGAAAGTGGGAACACATCACAATGGATTTTGTGACCGCTTTGCCGAAGAGTCCCAAGCATCACAATGCCATTTTGGTGATTATGGACAGACTGACGAAGAGTGTTCACTTCATTCTCTTCAGAGTCGGACAGTCTACTGAGAGCCTAGCAGAGAAGTGCATATAAGAGATTGTCAGACTTCATGGGGTTCCAGTCAGTATTGTATCCGACAGGGATACGAGGTTTAGATCTCAGTTTTAGGAGAGTCTTCAGAGTAGTCTGGGGAGTAAACTGAAGTACAGCATAGCTTTTCACCCCCAGACAGATGGAAAGTCAGAGAGGACCATCTAAACTCTAGAGGACATGTTGAGGCCTGTGTGCTATAATTTGGTGGATCTTGGGAGGACCATTTGCATCTTGTAGAGTTCTCGTATAATAACAACTTTCAGGCCAGTCTTAAAGTTGCACCGTATGAAGCACTATATGGTCGGAAGTGCAAATCATCAGTATGTTGGGATGACATTGGTGAGAGGAAGTTGTTGCGTCCGGAGTAGATCACCAGGACTATTGATGCGGTGACTCAGATTAGGAAGCATCTTCAGGCAGCACAAAACAGGTAGTGGAGATGGGCTGAAGTCCATAGGAGAGTCATGGAGTTTGAGGTTGGTGACCATGTTTTCCTTAAGGTATCGTCGTGGAGCGGTGTCATTCGTTTTAGTGGTGGGGGCAAGCTAAGCCCTAGGTTCATCGGGCCGTTTGATATCGTAGAGCGAGTAAGGAAGGTGGCATATCGTCTGGCTTTGCCGCTGGCTTTATCTAGGGTGCACGACATCTACCATGTCTCATAACTCAGGAGGTACGTCCGTGATGAGAGCCACATGATCGACTATTCTGGGTTATCTGTGCAGCCGGATCTGACTTGTGAGATTCCGCCAGTTGCTATATTGAATTGGCGAGAGAAGGTGTTGAAGAATAAGGTCATCAAGCTAGTTCGAGTTTCTTGGAATCCTCACTTGCCGGGTGAGTCGACTTGGGAGCTGGAGGAGGAGATTCAAAAGAAGTTTCTTCATTTGTTTGTGTATCTTTTGTTTTTGTTGTTGTTCTTTCTTTTCTTTCGGAGTTAACCTATGTACCTGTTGTTTGAATTTCAAGGACGAAATTCTTCTTATTAGGTGGCTAGGATTTGTAACTCCTGTATTTCCTTTTCTGTATTTTTGTACTGTATTTATCTTTCATGGGTATTCATTCTGGTTGTATTCTTTCATTCTTCTGAATAGTGTAATTGTTCTTCGTTCTCAATAAAATTCATCTATTCTTTTTGTCGTCTGTGATTTCAATCTCCTTGATTCGGATTTTCTGCCAATTATTTATCTCTGGATGTTTTGTTGATTTTAATTTATTTAATTCATGGCCTAATTGTTCATATTTGATTTCTGCCCTATTGATTCTGGTTTCTAACCTAGTCATAGTGAGGGTGGTCGTTTATAATATTGTGTCGGTTGTAAGCAACTGATGTGCCCACAATTTTCAGTGCAGGATTAGGATTTGCAAAAGAACACAAAGATGATTTGGTGCTAAAGATTTCTTTTAGATTTTAGTTGCTGTTATTCACGTACTTTTTATCATGTTGAAATTATTTATTTTCCACTGCGTTAATGTAAAGGAACATGTTGTATGAATAAAAGTTTCAAATTCATTGTAAAATTGTACAAATTTAAAGTAAAAGATCATGTTGTTCTACGAATTACCGTGTTTTGGAATTTGGGGCGTTACAGAGTTATCCGCCCTATTGGATCCTAAACCCGCTACCCAATACCCTCTTCTTTTACCCAGTCTCCCTCAAATCTTTCCTCACGTTCTCCATATCTGCCCAACAAGCAGATCATGTTTCTCATTATCTTCCCTAATTCCTCAAATCCTAACTTACCCAAAATCCCATAATAATCCTTACCTAATTTGTTACTTTTCCTCTCTACAGGCTCTATCTCCTAGCAAACCCTAAACCCTAAACTCATCTCTCTCTCTCCCTGTGTTCACCCCGACCCTCCACTACACCCGGCCACCACCCACCAACCGTCGCTCCTCCGGCCGCTGCGACCCCTGTCGACCCCTCGCTGTCGCCCCCTGCCGTCACGCCGCCATGTGTGCCGCCCGAGCACCCCCGCCGTCTCCACCTTCTCCTATCCTGAGCATCCCCCTTTTGAATTCCCCTCACTCCCGAGTCTCCAATGCCAGCAGTCTCCCCGACGCCATCACCCTCGCTGTCGTCCACCGCCGAGCCCCCACAGCCTTGCCGTCAACTCTCCTATCCCACAAGGTTTTCCGTTGTTCGTAGATCCGTGTATTTGTGTACATTACCCGGGATCTGTTCCCATTATTCTCTTTTCGTCAGATTCATCGTCTACACCCTAAGGCAAGTAACTTGTATAATTTTTGTTTGTATACATGTACAAAATACCACATCTAGTCATGCTCTCATTTTGTGTTCGTTCTCATGATGATCTTTTGATAAATCTTGATTCCTTTTCGTTTGATCCATTCGTAGTCATGACCCATCATCATAGTTGTCACACACACTACATGAAAATAACTAGATCTAGATAGACTCTTTATATGTATATGTACTCTTTCGTGATTCATTGGACGTTGTGGATTTTTGTTGTGCGATTGATGTGCTTGATGTGTTATCTCGTAGTAGACTTGTTAAATACCCATAACATGCTATTTTGAATATCTAATATATCATACCTTACATCATATCTTAATTTAGATCTATTGCACATGAGTTGTTTGATTAAATGCATGAGGATATTTCGTTTTCCTGCTGCCTTGTTTTGGTTCAGTATTTTAGATCCTGTTAAGATCAGTAAAATTGATTATTTTGTGAATATGATTCGTAGGCCTCGATGTCTATTTTTTCAGAAATTTTGACGGATCTTAGTTTCGATTTTTTATGTGTGAGTTATCGTTGTTTTACTGCAATTGTATTGAAATTTTCCAGATTCTGATTATGAGATTGTTGTATGTTATACTATTTTTAAAATGATGTTAAAAGTGAAATTTGGATTTAATATTTTTCTGAGTTTGACTAGACATGACTGGGATCAATCCCTAATTTTTGTAGAATTGTTTAATAACTTTTGTATTTTATTTCATGCTTGTGAAACAAATCAATATATTTCCAAACTGCATACTGTTCAGTAAAGAACTCTATTATCAACCTGATTCCAGTCACTGTTGATTAAAACTTTGTGAATATGAAATGTAGCCTGCTATGTCTATTTTACAACCCTTTTGAAGGATTTGAGTTTTGAGTTATATTTTTTGATCTATCACTGTTTTAGTACTGCTATGTTTAAAATTTCAAATTCATAAGTGTTGTATCATTCTGATTTCCAAATTAATTTGACTAATCTGTAATAGAATTTTATGAAATTTTGTATGCTGATACTAGACATTCTAGGGAATCTTCCAGATTTTTCGTAGATTTAATTATGTTATTTTTTATGTCTTTTTCATACTTATAAATAAAACTTTGCGATTTCTAACTGAACATGAATTCTGTAAAAAAAACTCTATTTTGAGCCCTGTTTCTTTGTTTGATATATGACTTGTGTATATGCACTGGATTCGGCTGGGAGTCTAGTTTCTGGACTTTCTGACGGATCCAGGTTTGCATACTTGTGCCAACGAAAATCTCAGATTTGGTGCAGTGTTGTCTTGCTATCCAGAATTGGAAGTCTCGTTGTTACTAGTGTGTTATAAGGTATTTTGTCACCCGTTCATGTCTTCTATCCAACTTGAACTTGTTCCTTGTTCTTGTCCTGGTATCTTTCCTTGTATGTGCACGTCCATGTTTGCTCTAATAATAATAACAAGAAACCCAGCCGGGGTTAAAGGAAAAGATCTAGTAGTGGAAAATACAGAAATATGTACTTGGAAGGGCATACGTAGATCCTACTTGATACTTGATACTTGATACTTGATTACTTGACACGTAATACTTGATACTTAATACTTGACACTTGATTACTTGACACGTGACTACTTGATTCTTGCTACCTGAGTACACGGCCCTCTACGATCTACTACGAAATCTAAACGCAACTTGTCTGAATGTGGCAACCATGTGGTAAAATTTGGGACGTATGAAGTGCTGCCTAGATAGGACTAGATACAAGACTTGAAAATAACACAATCACTTGTCATTCCTGTTACTTATGCATACTACTTGATACTTGTTACTTGTTACTTGCTTGCATGTTACTTAATACTTGTTACATGCCACTTGCACCCTATTATCTTGCCATGCTACATGATTCTGTTCTTGATTAAGAGTTAGTTGTTCTATTTTGCTGTCACATACACTACATGCTTACTTCAGTACTTGCTTCTTGTTGCTACTCTGTATATTCCTTATATATTTTTTTTACTTCTTTCCTGCACTACATGCAGTCCGTAACTTTCATTGACGAGCGTTTTGTTTCTTTTTTCTTTTCCGGTAGATTGTCAACTTGCAAACTTAGGTGACCAGCTGCCCGAGGGAGTAAGTGACCAAGTGTTCTAGACTTGGCTAGCGTTCTTACTTAAGTTCATTCCTATTTTTGAATAAATTGTATTTTGCTACTTGAATTCTTGTATTGGGCATTTGTCCCAGAACTTGTGACTTGTTGTTTCCAGATCTGATTATTTGAGAATTTGTATTTGTTTCAAGTAATTTTTTTGGTTATAATAATTTGTTTCATGCAGGCGTGGATTTTTATTTCATGTTTATTCTTGTTTATTCTTGTGTAATGCTGGAAAGATCCTTACAGCTCATGAATGGTAAAAGCCATTCGCTGAACTGTGTCACATATTCGTATTCCGTATTCCTTTTTAGGATGCGGGGCGTGACACTACTCTTTTGGCTCCTTTCCCATCTCATACAGACGTTAAACTTATTATTTCTCCTATAGAGACACCACCTGCATCACCATAGCATCATGCACCCATACCACCTACATCCCCACCGCTTCATGCACTCACCCTACTGACCTCATGTAACACCTCGCAAAATTGAAAATTATAATTTTGCCCCTGGGTGTTACGCACGTATATTTTGTAATGTATTTCATTACATATTTTGGATTCGTACTATTTATACATTTTCCGTATTGATTCCAGTCAACTAAAATATAATATTTAATCCCTGGGATTTACGTGTTTTTTTACGTGTTTTTGATGCACGTGTTTCCACCACTATGTATAATATTTTCTATAGGTTTAAATTATTTATTCTTATGTATTTAAATCTATTTTATAAAACGAAAATTTATTTTCCCCTTGTTTTGATTAAAATGCATTTTTCAATTTTTGCACGTATGGTGCACGTGCAAATTTTTATTCTTATTTTGCTACTCTCATTTTACTATTTTTAGCATGCATTAGTTTTATTTAGCCTTTCTTTTGATCCATGGACTTAAAGTTAAATTCTAGCCCAATAGACTAATTAAAAAGAGAGCCCACTAGGATAATTAAATTAGTTGAATAAAATGAGCCCATGTAGCAAGCCCACTAGATAATCAAACTAATTAATTAGAAATGAGCCCATGTAGCAAGCCCACTAGATAATCAAACTAATTAATTAGAAATGAGCCCATGTAGCAAGCCCATTATTAAAATCACAAATTAAGTTATACATGACAAGTTACAATATTAGTACACATTTTTGAGTTATAGAAATGTGTTCATATTTGTTTGTGCATGTATGCATACACACACAAATGTATTTGGACCAGTTTGTGGGCTAGGGAAGGGGATTAATGGAGTGGTTAAGTTCATGGAGAGTGGGGAGATGAGAGGTTGGGAGTTTTAGGAGTTAAAAATATGAAGAGGTGAGAATTAAAAAGAGAATTAAAATGAGAAGTTATTAGGTGGGAGATTTTGCAATATAGTCCCTAGCATTATCCTATAAATAGCAACCCATTTCTCATTCTTTTTCACACCAAAAATAAAATAAACAAGAGAAAGAAAAGAGTGTAAGAAAAAGAAAGAGAGTTATTGTGCTTGGAGGATCTCTTGCTTGGAGCATTTGCTAGGAGGAGAAGAGGACTAGGAGTTGCTAGGAGCAAGAAGAAGCCATTCATTTGTAGTTTTCAACCTTCAAACAAAAGGTGGGTTCTCATGCTTTCTAATTTAGAACTATGCATGCTAGTGATAAGATATGAGCATTTTGTTTTGATATGTAGGTAAAATTTCATGTTAGTATTACGTGCTATGAATGAAAACAATATTGTTATGATTAAACAAATAATAGGAATTTTTGACTAATACCATAGATCATGTTAGAATACTTGTAAAATGTTATGCATATTAAAAGTATGTGGTTGTATGAGAAATTTGTTGAAAAATGTTGTCTTAGTTTATACTCTAGAGCCATGTTGATTAAAGAATAAGAAAGAAAGAATAACAAAATAAGTTATTGTTATGATATTTGTTATTTGTACATTTTGTAAGAAAATTTGTGAAAATCTCTCTTGTAGTTTAAAGAATGTATTTGTCTTATAATATAGTTGGTGCACAAAAGATTTTAAATTGGGTCAGGAAAACATAAACTCCGCAAAATCATTTTGTTCTTATATTTTAAATGTCTTTGACTATCTCATACAATTGTTTAGGGGAGCATTTCCGAGGTTAAATAAACTTGTGGCTCGTAGTTTATTTTACACCTCAAGCATATTGCATGTAGATATAGGAAGAGCCTTTAACAGAACTCATATTAATGTAACTGTTTAACACATTTTCCAAACAGCGCAACCATCAAATGAAATCATATTAACCTACATGCCGTGCATCCATATTTATGTTTACTGGGGAAGAGTTCTTATAAAATAAGAAACCACTATTAAGATCTCTAGTAAGATTCCGAATTTGCTAAATACAATAGTTTGCCTTCAGGTTTCTTCCTATTGATTCCAACAATCCAAATGGATAGATGCAAATATTGTTTTCTAATAAGGAGAAATATTGAAAGTTAAATCAATCATCAAAAATATGGATTAGAAAAATATGAGTTACTGCCCGAGATTAATCTCAGTTCTTATAAATCTATTTCAGTCTAATAAGAAGAGTTAGATCGATGGAGAATCGAATATACTTATATATATATATATATTTTATAGAAATGAAATAACGGAAAACTCTAACAAAAACACTAGACAGATCATTTGTAACGTGGGGCGCGCTCGGCCTAGCGGTCTGGCGATGTGCTGGCCTTCTTACCTGTCTCGAGTTCGATTCCTGTTGAGCCCAAAACATTTTTTTTTGGTTTTGTTTTAATAAAACCCAAACCTGAGAATTATATATATAAGTATTTCTAAGTAAAGTTAAGACACCAAAGTCCACTTGGACTCTTGGCTTGCGGTGTGTGCGGTAGGCTCTGGCTGTTGGGTCACGGGATCAATTCCTGTGTTGCCCATTTATATATTTTGACCTTTTTAAGTATTTTTGATGAGTTTTGAATGCAAATAAAATTGGAGAAAAATTCTAAAACTCTTATAAGATGAAATAGGATATAGTGAAAATAGTTGTAGAATTTTCCAAGTATATTTAAGAAGTAAAAGAGATATTTGAAGATAAAATGAAATTTTGCTCTTAAGTTAATTATTTTAAGAATATGATTTTTTTTTAAAAGGGCTTGATGTGAAAATTAGTTTCTCTTGTTGAAATTATGAAATTATGTTGAATGTGAAATTCTAGATTTCTTTGTGTACTCAAATTGTTAATGAGTTTAAATTAGATGAATACATGAATAGAATTCTTGTTGGAAAGAATTGAGAATAAGTGAATCATGAATAGAACATTGATTAAGTTGTGAGTTATTTCTCTTGAAGAGATTATAGTTGATTAATTAGAGAGACTTCATGAGTTAAAATTTGCAAATGAAATTGTTATCGTTGAATGAACTATAAGAGAATTATGATTGATGCCAATTAAGACATAGATCAAATTGTGGATAAGCTAGAGACATGAAAATATCTAAGTCAAGACATGATTATGAAAGGGTATGTGTACCCATATTCTCGGTACATGAAAGATTATGATTAAGAATTAGTAAGACTTCGGTTACCGGTAATTTTGAAAGAAAGAATTGATATGATTTTGAGATAATGCCGTCGGGCGATCTCGTATTTTGTGAATAAATCCGGTATGAGGTAAAACTGATTCTAGGGTAATAACATATTCATGTCTTGAACTAAAAATAATTAGGCACTTAAGTGAAGATGTGATAAACTTGTGCAAACGTAAATGGGTGCTTCTATATAGTCGGCGGTGGATCTCCGTGGCTATAGACCCAATTGGTGGACTGTGGTTGCCCCATAGGAGATGGACTGTATTTTATCCGGGACTTAGGGTAGTCGACGGATGTTTACCATACTCCAAAGAATATGTATATACTGGGGCTAGAAGGGCATTTACGGGATTATCATCACGATATAATAGCCAGGGAGGCTGGGATCTGTTAATATAAGCCAGGGAGGCTAGCCAGGGAGGCTGAGATCCGTATCTGTGAAATAACTCTAAAACTTGTTTTATTACTGGGTAGTCTCATGGCGAGGGATCGAACCCTTCAATGTGGAGTACGTAGGCACTTGCCCTCAGACCTATGTAGTATGGGATGCATAGAATCTGAACAAGTGTGCATTAGTGTCATCCTAGTGTAGAATTGTGTGCATTAGGCATTAAGGCATGACATACACTTATATTTAGAATAATCACTTTTGACACTTTATATGTTCATTCAATCTTTTTGTGATTTGCTAAAGTATGAGATCGTTATACTATTCCCGGCATAGAGATGATAGCCGTGTATAACATTTCGTCAGTTGTAAGTAACTGACGAGCCCACAGATTAACATGCAGGTAAAGGATCATTCATGGAGTTATAAAGTGGATATGCTGTTGCTGTTTAGAAGTTAAAGATGTTGCAAATGATGTTAAAGTTATACAAGTTGTATTTCATTGTTGTAATCTTTTAGTCTTCCGCTGTGTAAAAACTAAGTGTAAAGGAACTCTGTTGTATTATGAATAAAAAGTTTTAAATTTTCCTTGTAAAATTGTACGAAGTGAAGTAAAGATCCTGTGAAATCTCGAATTTATCCTTATTTGAAATTCGGGGTGTTACACCTCACCCCCACACCTTTCTAATCCACCACTGGTCTGTTAGTCTACACGTTTAACTTCGGGCATCCCACCGGCACTTTATACACCTGATGCCACTGGTCCTTCTGTCTAATTTGGTTTTGCCACCATAGCTTCCAACTCACCACAGTTTCATGTATATCTCACTGCTAAACACTCCACACGTGAGCCCAGAATCTATTAAGAAGCAATTCAATATCCCGAGTGGCGGGAAGATATTGCAGAGGAATTCAGTGCTTTTGATCAGACTGGAACTTGGGATGTTGTTCCACTGCCTGTGGGTGTCCATCCTGTTAGTTCCAAGTGGATTTTCAAGATCAAATTATCGACCTGATGGCTCCATTCAGCGGCACAAGACTCATTTATAGGATTTACTCAGGAGCATGACATTAATCATAATCATAATCTAAATCTTCAACCAAACTTCAAAACATTTCAATCAAACCCTTCACACCATCTAACTTGATACGAGGATCCATTACACTTGCAACATAATATAACATAGGAAGATGATCAATGAAAATGTTTCATTAATTTTGAGTAAGCTGGAATAACAATTGTGCTAATCAAAAGGGTCATATTTCATTTTTATATAAAGTTTGCATCATAATAAGCTTCTTGTCTCGATGACATACAAGTCAAGGAAATAGGAATGAACATTGCCTTCTCCGTACAAATCAAAATCAAAAATTATTTTGTCAACATTATGTGCCTCCACATTCTGACTTCTGTTGACCCTAAGTTTGTTGTGTACAAAATAGGGATCTATAATTCAGATGAAGACTAAAAGATCTTCAGAATCAAGTATCGACGATTGAGCTAGCTGACGCTCCCTATAATGAAGACCCAAGCTAATACAAATGAGGAGGATGATCTCAATATTGAATAAGGAAAGTATCGAAAAGATTGTGAAGTACCGAAAAGATTCTCACACAAGAAACATTTGCTCAAATCATCAAGGAATCAACAAGTCCAAGATTATTAGTTTCTATTTTGGGAGAATCATAAATGTAAAAGAATCGTTGGTAGAATATTGAGTTAAGGAAAGAATATAATGTGGATTCAACAAATAATCAGTTTCTGGCAAGTGACAGTCGACCTCACCAAAGACAGTCGACTGCCATAGACCGTTGACTGCACACCACTGTGTATTTTGGTTCAATCGACTGTCAAAACTCTCTATTTTGAGGGGAGAGTTCTGACAGTCGACTGCCCAATAGGTGCAGCCGACAGTACATGCACAAAACATATATTTTGGATATTTATTTCTTCTTTTGGATAAAAACTTTTTCACACCCTAAAAAAAGAGGTGAATTCACTGAGTATTCCCCATCTCTTTTAACTATAATTCTTCTGAACTCAATACTTTATCAACGATTAAGAGAGAGTGAGTTTTCATTGTTTTTCTTACTTTTCCACTTTTTTTTCGCTTCGGCGATTTATGAAACTTATAAAGATATAGAAGTCATGTTGGAAGTAATAGGAATCTCGGACCTAATACCGATAACTCACTATACGGGGTTGAAGTATAGTGGAACGCCTGCGGTGGAGAATTACTGCAGGTAACAGGTAATGAACTAGACCTGGGGGTCGAACCACTTGTTTCGCTGTGTCATTGCCTCTTTGCACTATTTGCTTTCTCTAACTTTACTATTTTCTGTACTCATTTACTTTAAGTTTTTAATTTTCGCACAATCACTCTATTCACCCCCCTCCCCTTCAGGGTGATTTACAGTGGTATTAGAGCGATGTGCTCATTATTAACTTAAAAGCTAAAGCAAAAGGTCCAATTGCTGAAATCCCTCATCCTAAAAACTTGTACTCATCGGAGCCTTTCGTCTCTAGTGGGAAAGTATTACATGCTCACCTTATTTTGATGGAATAAAAATAGAACAAAATTGGGACCGTTCAAATTGTGCACGAATCTTAAAGCTCTCAGTGGTAAAAAGGTAATTTTAGCATATACAGGCCCGATAAGATGAGTTGGGTCGTTTTCAAGCCTATTGACCCAGTCCAACCTATAATAGAGACTGTTATAATCAACCCTCCCACAAAGAAGTCCAGATTCATTGAACCCACTTTAAACCCCCTATTTCTAGGGGGTAACCAATTCTATATCTCCATGCACAAGAGAGGGTTTGAAAGCTCTATCTCTTCGTCAAGAGAGTCTAGCCTCGATCTCTTCATATGGAGGGAATAACTGACTCTGTCCAAAAACCGTGAGGTAAAGATAGATGAATGTCTTGAAACTGGGGTCCCTCAGCGACTATATATATACCTCTAGAAACGAGGTAATTGCAAACTCCTCTATCAAAACCAACTATATCTTCGAATTTTTCACTTGGGCGTCGAAGGTTCTGTCGTTGGGGCCACCTCTGGTGTTTCAGACTTGTTTGCAGGTCCACAGGAGCGATATCAGCTGTTCTTGACGATCAGATTTCAGAGTCAAGTGCAGTTTTTGGTGGTCAACATTGACGAAAAATGAAGGTTCGATCTTTATTGTTTTTATTTAAAAGAATTCACATATCCGTTTTCTCCCACACAGAAATATGCAGCAACAGCTATGATATTTCGAAGGTGCGTATGTCTCAATTTGTGTAGATACTTAGAAAAGAAGTCTGGAACATTTGCATCAATCAAACAGATATTCTTGTTAGTGATGGAAAGAAGTCTTTCACTAAAGCTAAACTTGTACTGATAACTGCAAACTCCAAAGCCACATAAACAATGAGGAACTTATGCAATGTGGACATAACTGCAAATACTACTTATGAGATTAAAACAACATGTTATCATGAGAGAACCACATCTGAGGTAAAATCTAAAGTTACATTATGCTTTTATGAGTTGGATCTTTTTGTATGATTCCAGGAGAGAACATAGACCAGATGTTGGCCTATTTTGACATAATTGCACACAAACATGAAAGCTTCGGTGAAGGATTAGATGATGACCGAAACGTCGAAAAACTCGTAAGCTGTCTTACACCGAAATGAGACATCAAGGTTGCTGTCATGAGGGAGACACTTAAAGAGAAAGGATACGATTACTATATGTTTCAGGGCAAACTAAAAATATATGAGATGAAGATGGCTGAGACGAAAATGTACAGGCGGAACATTGGGATTATTCCCAAAATCGAAGAAAAGACCATTGCTCTGAAGGCCGCTACATCACAGCATACAAATTTAGAATCAGACCACGAAGAATCTGATGAGGAGATCACATTGCTAACCAAACAATTCAGTAAGTATCTTAAAAATAAGAAATAAGGCAGGTTTTAGGGAGGAAGAGACAAAGACAAGGAAGATCTATTCTATAAATGTAAGAAGCCCGGACATATACAAACTGTCATTTCTCTCAAGACAGAAACAAAGCATACATTCCAAACCCAAATTTTAAAAAGAAGGCTTTGAAGGCACATAGCGACTTCAGATTTATAGCTTTTGGAAATAGGGAAGGGCAATCATTACTCACGAAGAGGTAATCGAAGCACTTATGATGAGTTAATTCATATTTGTAATAATTTAAAAGATTATGCAAACAAGGTTAGTCGTGAGCGCAAGCAATATAAGCAAATTATAATGGATCACATGACTCATATATTGCTAGCAACGAAAAATTGAAAGATGCAAATTCTTTAATCAGTGAAAATTTTGAGTCATTTTGAGCATCTGTAGTCGTTGAAGGATAAAATATGCATATATGAATAAATGGAAATAGCAATCGAAGGTTTTGCTGTAGACGTCGAATGCCATTTTTACCTTTTTATATTTAAATAATAAGCGACAGCACTTCACCTCCTGTCGTAGCGAGAAAAAAAATAAAAAACACTAAAAATTTGTGGGACGGCATATGAAGCTTCGTCGGAGCAAAAAAAAAATTAATAGGTGTGATGGCACTTGAAGTGCCGTCGGAGGAATTAAAAAAATAAATAAATAAGGGGAAAGCAAGGGACGGCACATGAAGTGCCGTCCGAAGCTGTAAATTTTAAAGATAAGGAATTAAAAATTGAAGCTAGAGAATAAGAAATTTTAAAGATAAGGAATTTTAAAGATAGGGAATTAAAAACACTAAAAATAAGGAATTTTAAAAAAAAACCGAGCGACGGCACATGAAGTGCCGTCCGACATAAGGGGAAAGCAAGGGACGGCACTCGAAGTGCCGTCCGAGAAAATGGTGAATTTTTTGGTATTTTTAATTGGATTTTTTTTTCGAGCGACGGCACTTCAAGTGTCGTCCGTCAATTAAAAAATTAAATTGTTTTGTTGAGCTCATATATGGATATTTCTAAAATCGATTCTCATTTTTGGCAATCTACTGTAGCCAAATATGCATAATATGCATATTTGGCAAACGACTGCAGCTCCGTTTCAAACCAAATATGCATATTATGCATATTTAGCAAACGACTACAGATGCTCTTAGAGAAGTTCATGATTTACTGATAAAGAAAAATAAACGGTTGAAAGATCAAATTCAAAAATCTCAATCAATAAATAATGAAAATAAAAAAGTAATCCATGAGAAATTCACCTATATTGTTAAGCTCACTATTGAACTGAATGAATGCAAAGAGAAGTTTGACGAAGTAGTGGAAGGTTGCAAAGAAGCCTTAGAACAGAATAGACAATTTAATGCAGCTCTTGATACTCTTGATTGGAATACAAAGCTGATGATCACACTGGAAAGAGGTTTTGTCGTAGAGTAATTGAGCTCCAAACAACTATTGAAAAATATGAAAAAGAAACCACGTATTTTATGACAAAATAATCAAGATCTTTTCATGATAACCGAGGACTTGGTCACAATGATCCACAAGAACGTCAAACTCTTAAGCAATCTTGTCATACATATATGTATAGTCTCTCTCATGAATACAAATCAAAGAATAAGTATTCAAATGTGTACGAACCAAGGCTTGTAGAGTATGACATATTTCCTATAACTGTTCTTTAAAAAGGAATACTAAGCTTGTTTGGGTAAAGAATAATGAACCATATACCAGGATAAGCAAACGCAGTCAATGGATATTACCAAATGAAAAAGGGCGAGCAAATAGATAGCTAGTATAGTTCCCTATCTACGAGTCTGTCATTGTACGTTCTGAAATAATTCTACTAATGAAATAGGACAAATACCTTCAAGAGGTATAAGTATAAAAAATGAGTAAAAGGGAAAATAATTTGTTTGTACTGGAATCCAAATTCTGATTTAATTGATATCGGGAGATCAGTCATTAGATTATTGTTGCGTGGTCTAGATATATATTGAATTCTAGGTTCTTCTTGTGTAAGATTAATCTCACACTAATCCCCTGTGAGATTAGCGTACATCGACGTTGTGGAAAGAAGATAGTTCTTGAGTATTGATCCCTCCTAGGTTGCTTAGGCGTGCCCCACTCCAATGTGAAATCCTTGCCTTTTCACCCTATGCTTGGCTTGTTGCTCGTTTGCTGTCTACTAAACGAGCCTTGCATTTTTGATCATCTACGAAAGTCACTCGTTTTCAACAGGCATAAGAAGTGGAATTGCTCATTCAGCTACCCAACATTTGCAGGAAAAATACAAACTTAGGCACCAAAAGTTATACCTAACTAATCTTAATCTTGGTGCATTAACGCGCAAAACCTAAAGACTAGTGTTATCTTGATAGTGGATGCTCGAATCATTTGACCGACGATAGCAAATATTTTGCATCATTATCAAGGAAAAAAAGGGAAGGACATCATCTTTGGAGATAATAGCATTGGTAAAACGGTTGGTAAAGGTAAAATTAATTTTGGTTCATCTTGCTCCGTTGATGATGTGCTTTTGGTAAGTGGTTTAAAACAAAATTTACTTAATGTTAGTTAATTATGTGATAAAGATCATATTGTGACATTTGATAAGCATGCATGTGTTGTATTAGACAATAGTAATTCTCATCTACTTACTACTAATCGTTGGAACAATGTTTTAGTTAATAATTCTAATGATGATCACAAAAAAATATGAAGTGTTTTGTAGCTAGAAATGAAGACGGTTGCCTATGACATCGGTGACGTGGACATACAACAATGGACAATCTTAATAAATTGGTAAACAAAGAACTTGTACAAGTCATTCCAAAAATTAAATTTGAGAAAGACAAACCATGTGATTCATGTCAATTTGGTAAGCAAACCAGGAGCTCTTACGAACCTAAGAAAATTGTATCAACTTCTCGACCTTTTGAACTCCTGGCTATAGTATATTTACTTGGGTTTTTTTATCACAAAAAGATGAAAATCCTCATATCTTTCAAAAAAATTATTGTATAGTTGAAAATAAGAAAAGCCTTACCATCGTAACTATTCGTAGTGACCACTGTGGGGAATTTCGAAATAAATTATACACATCTTTTTGTGGTGAGAAATAAATAAAATATGAGTTCGCTTGTTATCACACTCATCAACAAAATAGGGTTGTTGAGAGAAAAAAATCGATCTCTTCAAGAAATGGCTCGCACTATGCTTAGTGAAAATGATCTTCCCAAATCTTTTTGGGCAGAAGTTTTCAATACGCATGCTACACTATTAACCAAGTCATAATTAGAAATATCTTGAGAAAACACCTTTTGAACTTTATTATGAAAAACAACCAAATCTAAGATATTTTCGAGTTTTCGAATGTAAAATATTTATTTTAAATACTCTAGATAACTTAGGGAAGTTTGATCGTAAAAGTGATGAAGGTGTATTCCAGGGATATTCTCTAAGTAGAAAAGCTTATTGTGTCTTCAATAAAAGAAGACACATTATTCATGAATCGATTGATGTTATATTTGATGATTAATTCTCTCTTTAGAAAAATATTACATGTTGATGATGATGATGAGACAGATATTCGCCTAGAGAAAATACATGTAGACAAAGAAAAGGATTTGCCTGAGGACACTCAATACAACTCAACTCATGTTAGCAAACCATCTTCACAACAAGAAGACAGCAATAACATCAATGAGCAACTTATAGAAGAGATGCAAAAAAATAGTGAATGACTATGTGGAAGGTAGCAATGAACAAACAAATATTCCAGCAACTCACATTATTGAGTCTTTCCTAGAAAATCATGTCAAGCCACCCCTCAGAATTGATACAAAGTGATATATCAAATGGGGTAACAACTTGAACTCTAGCTAAGAATTTATGTATTTGTCGGCATTTGTTTCCAAACTTGAACCTAAAAATATTAAGGAGACCTTGCAAGACAATGACTGGATCATTTCATGTAAGAAGAACTTAACAAATTTGAAAAAACATCAAGTACGGAGACTCGATCCTAGACCCTGCAAGTAGAACCATTCTCGGAATGAAATGGGTGTTTAAAAAAAAAAGTTAGATGAATCTGATACTATTGTTAAAAATAAGGCATGTCTTGTTGCACAAGGTTATAACCAACAAGAATGGGTTGACTTTGATAAGACTTTTGCTCCTATTGCACAGCTTGAAGCTATTCGTATTTTATTAGCCTATGCATCATACATGGATTTTACTCTTTTCTAAGTTGATGTTAAAAGTGTTTTTTAATGGTTTTACTTTTTAAGAAATCTATGTTGAACAAACACCATGGTTCACAAACCCGACACACCCAAATCATGTATTTCGTCTTGATATGACGCTATATGGTTTGAAGCAAGCTCCTCGTGCTTGGTACGAGCAACTAAGCTCATTTCTTATCCACATAGATTTTTCTAACCGAAATGTAGTCACTACACCATTTATCAAACACCACTCCAAAGATATTTTGATTGGTCAGATTTATGTTGATTTATTATATTTGGATCTACTAATGAAAATCTATGCAATGAGTTTTTTAAGTAAATGCAAGACGAATTTGAAACGAGTATGATGGGTGAACTAAACTACTTCATTGGTCTCCAAGGGCAACAATGAAAAATGGAACTTTTATCAATCAATCCAAGTATGCAAAAGAGTTGGTCAAAAAATTTGAACTGGATAACGCGAATGCATATAAAACACACATGACAACCACTACGAAACTTTTCAAGGACGAAACTGGTAAAAACATTCATATTTCTACCTTTCGTGGTATGGTAGGTAGTTTACTTTATATTATTGCATTTCGTTCCGACATTATGTTTAGTGTTTATTTATGTGCTCGTTTTCAATCATGTCCATCACACTTGGTTGTCGTTAAGCGTATCAAATGTTGGTCTTTGGTACCCGAAAAATAGAAATTTCTCTCTTGTAGAATATTCTGATGTGGACTATGCAGGTCGTCTCCATAGTAAAAGCACGAGTGGTACATGTCACTTTTGAGGGAATTGTCTAGTTTCATGGGAGTCAAAGAAGAAAAATTCAGTAACATTATCCACCTCCGAAGCCGAATACTTAACTGCCAGATCTTGTTGTGCATATGTATTATGGATGAAACATATATTGGAAGACTGTAAGGTATTTATTGATCATATTTCTATTAAATATGATAATACTAGCACTGTTCACATGACAAAAATTTCTGATCAATACAGTTGTACAAAGCATATAGGAATTCGATATCATTTCGTAAATAATCATTTTCAAAATGGAGATATTTTTCTAGATTATGTTTCAATCGATTTTTAATTAGCTGATATATTTACAAAATTGTTAGATGAAAAACGTTTTCATAATTTGTGTGGTGAATTGAATAATATAGATATATTTATTTGATGTTCCTGCAAATAATTTTTAATTTGATAACATATTTTCAAAATTCTAATTGTTAAGTGAGAAAGTCTGGGCGGTCTTTATACTAGGCGCGTTAACTGAGTTAACGTGTGTTACTATCTCAAATTTCCAGAAAGTTTCAACTTTCTGAAAATTTGATATCTCAACAGTCGTTAACTCAGTTAACGGCTTTGGTAAGAAAAAGCACGTTAACTGAGTTAACGTGTGGAATTTTTTGCCTACATCCCTACTTGAGGAGTAGGCTCCCCTACTGTCCCATCTACGAACGCTAATCATATTAGAGCGAGTGGTTTAAATAGGCGCGCTAACGGAATTAGCGTGTCTATATTAGGTGGGGTTTTTCTCACACCCCCACTAGAGAAAAAAAATTGTATCTCCTATAACACGCTAACTGAAATAGCGCGAAGAAAATTACTAGGCACGCTAACTCAGTTAGCGACAGAAATTTGTTGGTGTTAAAATTTCAAACCGGGACAATTTCGTACATAAGTGGGATAATTTGGTAAAAAAATTCCCTATTTTCCATCTTAAGAAAAATTAAGAAGATCTAGTGGTCAAAAGCAAAGGCGGGAGAAGACAACGGTCCCCAACGCACTTTTTGCACCTTCTCATCGTCTTCCTCCCAAATTCCTCTTCTCTTTCCTCTCCTCCCAAAAAACCCTAAATCCAAAATCCTCTAAAAATTCCCCAATTCCAACTACAAAAAATCTCACCTTTTCCACCTCAAATTGCCCCCAAATCAAAAACCCTAATCACAAACAAGAACGGCGAAAAATTTCAATTAAACCCTTATCCATGGGTCCCACATCGACTCTCCTCAGTAAGTTCCATCGAATCCATCCCATCTTCAACTCTCTATCTTCTCTACTTCTCCTCTTCTTGCTCTTCACCACAACCCCCAATTTTCCCGCTCAAAACCCTAACCCAAACCGCCGAATTACACTCCAAACCATCGAAACCCCCACCCCGTTCTGTACTGGAATCACCAACCACTCCGCTTTCCGAAGCGAATGCGACTTCATTAAATCCAACCCACACTGCACTTCCGATGGGTTCGTCGATTACATATCGTTCTTTTACTGCACGTGCACTGAAGTTCCAATCTTGGGGTATGCTTTGCTGTTTTTATGGTTGGTTGCTCTGTTTTATCTTTTGGGTAATACTGCGGCCGATTATTTCTGCCCTAGTTTGTCGAAGCTGTCGGCTTTGCTGAAATTGCCCCCGACGATCGCGGGAATTACTCTTTTGCCATTGGGGAATGGTGCGCCGGATGTGTTTGGGAGTATCGCGGCGTTTATGGGGAGTGGGAATGGGGAGGTTGGGATTAATAGTGTGTTGGGCGGAGCGTTGTTTGTTACTTCTGTAGTTGTTGGGGTTATATCGTTGGTTACTGCGGAGAAGAATGTCGAGATTGATCGCAAGTGTTTTGTTAGGGATGTTTGCTTCTTCTTGTTTTGTTTAGTTTCATTGTCGATGATTTTGGTATTTGGTAGGATTGGTGTGTTGGGAGCGGTGATGTTTGTTTCGATTTATGTTGTGTATGCTTTTGTTGTGGCGGCGAATGAGGTGCTGAGGAAGCATGCTAGGAGGTTAAGGTTGGATGTTGTGACACCGATGCTGCCGCTTAGAGGAAGTATTTTTGTACGTGGAGGTGAAGAGGATGAGTTGGTTTGTAGTCCGTTTCTTGATGATTTTGGAAGTGATGTGCGGATGGTGGATAGTTCGTTGCCTCAGTGGATGTGGGCTTCAAATGTGGCGATTTATTCGAATCATGGAGAAAATACGAGGCCCTTGTGGGGTTGGAGTGAGGAAGGAGAGCAAGATGATGATAGAAACTTCTCTTGTGTCAAACTGTTTTCATTGTTGGAGATGCCACTGACTCTTCCGAGAAGGTTGACTATCCCGATTGTGGAGGAAGATCGGTGGTCAAAAGGGTATGCCGTTGCTAGTGCTTCTTTGTCACCTATCCTTCTGGCTTTCGTTTGGAACTCTGGCATAAACAGATTTTTCTTGGTTGTTGGTGGTATTGTGGGTATCACTCTTGGTTCTGTTTCCTTCTATTTTACGAGAGCTGATCGCCCACCTCGAAGATTTTCATTCCCATGGGTATTCGGAGGGTTTATTATGAGTATTGTGTGGTTTTATGTCATTGCTAATGAGCTGGTTTCACTTCTTGTTGCATTCGGCATATTTTTGGGGATCAATCCTTCTATTCTTGGATTGACAGTTATGGCATGGGGTAATTCAATGGGAGATCTGATATCAAATGTGTCTTTGGCTATTAATGGAAGAGATGGTGTTCAGATTGCCATATCTGGTTGCTATGCTGGGCCGATGTTTAATACACTAGCTGGTTTGGGTGTTTCGATGTTTCTTGGGGCTTGGTCGAATAGTCATGAACCGTACATACTTCCACAAGACAGTTCTCTGATTTATACTATGGGTTTTCTTATGGTTGGTCTTTTGTGGGCTCTTTTTATCTTGCCTCGCAATGACATGCATCCTAGTAAGTTGTTAGGGGCTGGGCTTATATCTTTGTATCTTGTATTTCTCTCGATAAGGATAGGCAATGCGACGGGTTTTGTATCATTGACTGGATTACATTGAACATGTATATATATCTGTAGAAAGGATTTTCCTTAGCAATGAATGTTGTATTTATGTATTGGTTACTTTCTGCTTTTGGGGTGTACACTTGAGATACTTGGAGTTGAAACAAAGATACAAGATTTTATGATTCGTGCTATATTTCACATGCTTTTGTCAATCATTTTCTCATATTTGAGGTTGGTACCTTGGTGGTGAATCCTATTCACTAGATTTTACTCTGCTTCTCCTTTTATCTTAAGGCATACCTCTTAACTGCTGCTCCTGCTCCTGCTCCTGATGCTGTTTCGGTTAAATCTAGAGACAAAAGGGCTATTAGTTCTGCCAAAGTGAACCAATGTCTTTTGGTATGTCCCTTTCCTATTTTGTATTCTTTTAAATAGCTGTGGTAAATTATTTCTGTACTATTTGCTTGCTAGTTCCCTCCTGTTTCTTTTAGTCTTTAATTCTGATGAAATTCCTGGTCTGTGATTTCAATTGGTTTCAGTATATACAGTTGCATGTCCAATTCTTCTTGTTTCGCATGCATGATTTACCCATCAATGTCACCTAGGCACTTCAAGCTTAGATTTGTGATATTATAGTTGCTGCAATTCAAGCTCTCTAATATGATAGTTGCCCGAGTGTGATCATATTTTATGCCTATCTTCTTGAACTATTTTCTTTTGGTTAATTGCATTGCACTTTTGATATACAGATGGAAGATGCATCGTGACTAAAATTTTTATATTCTTTTCTTAATTTTCAACATAATCTACTGTGCATAGTGCATATCTCTGTATTTGCTAACACAACTAATATGACGATCTTTTTTTGAAAAATCTCCTACTGCAACACCACACTTGTTATATGCATTGATGATCACTACTAATAAGCACAATTGCTGTTTTGGGCTATATTAGTTTGAGTTTTATAGTTAGGATGATAATAATTATGGTCTATGATAATAGATCAAGTTATCAAAATCTCATTGGCAGAGCCAACGACTAATCCCTGTTATATGGATTCCTTGACATCCTTTCAATTGTAGTCCTTCAATAGGAATGCAGCAATTGCTAATCAGCAAAACATGCTGAAGGTCACTAATCCCGTCAAATTTTAAACGAAACAGATCTTTACCTTCCAAACATTCTTGTTAATAAATGCATATTGAAGGACTAGCATTTATAGGGTGGCAAAGCTTCTTCCTTAACAGTTGATTTCTTTGTTATATTTTTTCTGCAGTTTCTTAAAATTAACTTGTGCACTATAGTTGCTTCCATTGCATTGGTGATTTAGATTCATAAATTTATTTCCTATTTATCTAATGTTCTCAAGGGTTCTATGTGAAACCATCATCCCTAAACTTTCTTTCCATTTCTGCTGCCCATAGTTTTTCATAGTTCTTTTATCAGTGATGATATTGATGATAGATCTGTTGTTCTCAGCTTTGTTTAGCCTTAAGGTGTAGGTCAGCCTACTCATCTTGTCATCTGAAGTTGTTTCAGTCACTGATTGCATTCTATAGTGTTAAGCTGACATCAGTTATCGCTAATGTTTAACATAAGCATGGACGGGTGATTCATGGCTCTATTGTTAGCTTTAAGTAATTCATTCTCTCTTCTTGATGAGCAGTCAGTAGTGACACTATCAGTTTAGCCATAAATTTTTTAGATCCCTCTGTTCTGGCATCTCTTTAGTCATAAAGTAGTATCTTTTTTTCTCTTTACCCTTGTCTATTAAGAGTTGTTCTCTATACCGGGATAGTTACCGACTATTAAGATGCCGAAGAAGAGAGCTGAACTGAAATTCGTTCTACTTTCTTTATCTGAACAGAGCCAGTAATAAGTATGATACTTGTTCCTGCTACTGTTTGCCAGATTTGGATTCCTTCCCCTTCAGAAAGTATTTATTGATTTAAGTTATCCCTCGTTGCGTTCTTGAGAAGTTTGCAAGTTATTGCTTTATTTGGGACTCAACCCTCATTACATTCTTGAGAAGTTTGCGGTCTGAGATTTGGGGTTTGGGAGAGGAGATAATCCAAGCATATTTTTGCACTTAGCCATTTTTGTGCTTGTCCGAGATTGAAATGGATCCTTCCTTTTGTTTTGTTTTGGGGGTTTCCTTATTTTGAGGTGAGTTATGTTGTTGTGAATCGAATTGGGGAGTTGAGACTCGAGAGAGGGGATTTATAATATGGGGTTGGAATGGAGGTCATAGGTGGTGGCTAACGTGCGCACGGTGAACGTTTGCGGTTAAGGTTTGCCTTTTTTGTTGCTAAGAAGAGAGATGGTTTAAGTTGAATTTAAAACATTCTGGTTTGCTTGATTGATGCTACTGTTTTTTTGGGGTATGGGAGGAACAAATGATGAGTTCGATTTGTAAGGGGTTCGATTTATAAGGGGGATGGACAGATCTCAGTTGTAGACCTTGTAGACCTGGATCTGATGGGAAGCAGATCTGCTGGTGGTCGCCCTTTACTGTCGGCCGCCAGACACCTGCACAAAGCTCAGAAACACCGGGAGTTCTCCCAGTGGAGGATACTCCGACGGTCAAGTCAGTGACTAGAAGAGAAAAATGAAATCCAGGATTTTGGAGGCTAAAAGTTCATTACCTAGTCACACTGGAGAGAGTCTATTATTTATAGGCAAAGAGAGGGAACCCTAATGGATCGGGTTGGACCATCTCTGTGGGCTGTATGAGAGTAGAGGGCTGGTTGGTGGCCCAGGGAGCATGCAAGTCTACTCTGGTGGGTTTCAGGATCTTGATGAGATCAGACGGCTCAGATGAAGCTTGATTTTTACCCACATCATAGGCCCCCCACTCCTGAAGGGTTGGGTGTTTCCGCCGTCGAGGAGTAGTTCAATCTCTTAGGAAGGATTAACGACAGTATGAGCGGGGGTAAAACATGGATGCCAGGCGACCCTGCGAAGTAGCAACTGCCACTCCGAGCGTCATGTCCCAGATCACACTGGGTAAGGTAAATGCCGAGCCCCGAGCATCGATCCCCATCGCTTGACCTTGTTGCGGTTCGAGGACAATGTCGAACGTCAATCCTAAAAGACCTTGTGGGTAGCTCAAAATCAATGCCGACCGCCGAGCGAGAGCGAGGTTGTAGGAGACCTGGTGGGCAGTTCGAACTCAGTGTTGAGCGCCGAGCGTAGCAAGGCTGTAGGAAACCTGGTGAGTGGCTCAAAGCTATTGTCGAGCATCGAGCGACAGAAAGAGTGTAGGAAACATTGTGGGTGGCTTAAAGTCACCGTCGAGCGCCGAGTGATAGCAAGACTGTAGGAAACCTTGTGGGTGGCTCGAAGTCACCGCCGAGCGCCGTGTGATAGCAAGGTTGTAGGAAACCTGGTGGGTGGCTCGAAGTTACTGCCGAACACCGAGCGACACCAAGGCTGTAGGAAACCTGCAGGTGGCTTGAAGTCACCATCGAGCGTCGAGCGTTTCACACATGGAGATTTTTTGAGAGCCAGTTTGTGTTCATAGTGGCCACAGAAAAGACACGTGTGTTGCACGTGACTCGGCCGACGTCACGGTTTGGGAAATCGTGGATTCTTTATGTTATCCACCGGTGGATCAAATTGGATGGTCAAGATTTGTTGTGGGAATCGAGACGTCCCTAAGTCATTTATATATACTCCCCTTCCCCTCTATCATTCTCCTCTTTACTTTCTCTCACATGCTCCAGAGTTTCTTTCTCTAGTTTCTGTTCCAGCATGGCGACTAGCTTTCCGACGTTCTTTTCGCCAACCAGATTAGTATTTTATATTATGTCGAGGGTTCGGTCCAGTTCTTACACTTCCACGTCTGGCCGAGGCGACATCAGTTCTTCTTCTGAATCTACATCCCGGGAAGAAATCTAGGAGCTCTACATGATCGAGTCTATCTAAAGCTGAAGACCCTTTATGGTGGAATCGAGTGACTGAAATGAAGAGGCTGAAATGATGGAAGTGGATGGCAGCGGTGAGGGTGAACCAGTAGATGTGGACGAAGGAGAGGCGGAGGAGATGGAGGAAGTGGAGCTAAATTTGGCGATGGGGGAAGAGGACGAGAGCAGAGCCATTGAGGTCGGCTCGCCGGAGGGGACCGTGGATTTGGAACAATTGGCGACTGCCTATCCCTCGATGGCCCCCCGTATTCGAGGGAGAAGGCTGAAGTGGACTCTTCCTGTAGCCCTGGATTGCCCATTGAGTTCCAACCGAAGGGTGGGCTTTACGTCCCCTATCTCCAGCAGCCGAGCTCTATCAGAATGTACCCGGATGACCTTGAGGATTTGGTTCGTTACAGGGTGCAACCCTCCTCACTGAGGATCAAGGCAGACGACATCCAGAGCATGCTGACAAGCACCGACCTTCCTTTGATACGGGCGAGCTATCATTCCCCTGGAATATGAATTGATGGTGTTGAACCCGGGGCTACGACTGACGGACAATCTGGCCTTTTGGTTCTATGTGGTTCTGCTTGATGCCTTCAACTCGGGTTTGAGGTTGCTCATGCACCCATTCGTGAAGGATGTGTTGAATTGGGCAGGGCTGAGTCTGATGCAGTACGGCCCGAACTTATGGAAGCAGATCGTGTACTTCATGATGCTCCATGAAAAATGGGGGGTTCCCTTGAAGTTGAAGTATTTCTGAGCCTGCCTAGGGATCCAGTTGGCGGGGACGTATGAGGGGGTCTATTATATCACCTCTCGCCCTCAAAGACGAGTAGTCTATGGTTACCTGGATTCCATCAAGGAATGGAAAGAAAAGTATCTCATCATTCAGAACTAGGTACCCTGAGAGATTCTGACGAACTGGTCATTTTACAAAGCAAACCACAAAGCCCCGAATGAGAAGGACTTTACGAAGGAAGAGAATGAGGATGTGGAATGGATCTTCGCCGAAGGGAGCATTCCCTGGGCAACTGTGACCGAGAGACACTTAGCGAGGATTGGACTGAGCCCCATCAACCCCTGTATATTTTTTGTTTCCTTTTACCCTCTATCTTTTTCCCTTCGTTCTTACAGTTCGTGTTTTCTTTTGCAACTATAGACAACGCAGGGATCGAACAGAGGAGGGCCTTCTTGGCTAAGAAGAAGGCGGTCGAGCAGCAGAAGCAAAAGAAGAGGCCCTCCGCTGCCACGTTCGAGGGGGCTTCGGAGGCGAAGTCGAAAAGATCAAAGGCTTCGGGTGCCTTCGGATCCTCTAAGGTAATGCCGAGCCCTGGCAACCTTAAGGTTGCCAAGGGGGTGAGGTCTGGTTTCCTGCCCATCAGTGCCAAGGCTAGGGAGATCATTGGGGAGGCGGGGCTGGCACCATAGGCCCCAAACTAGTCTGTGAATGTGACAGACTCTCTAACGGAGGGTCTAGTGGCGATCAAGGCGGTGGAGAACCTGGCCACCCCTCGGGACAGGGAGAGCCTTGCGATCAACACCCTCGAGTTATGCTTCACGAAGTGGACTCAGGCCGACATGGTGGTAAGTGTTCTCTAAGCTTCACTTCTTGATCTTTTCATGTCCTTGAAAATTTCTACGTCTTTGCTCTTCGTTCACAGGCGACTCTACAGGGAGCAGAGCAGAGGAGGCGTTACGCTCACGACCTCCTTCAGGCTGAGCGAAACTCTAGACGGTACGAGAGGGAGATGAAAGAGCAGAAGTTGCTTGTCCAATCTACGGAAGCTCACGAGCAAGCCTTGAAGGCAGATCTAGCCACCCTTGCTGACGAACGAGCTCAACTGGAGAAGGAGAAGACCTTCCTGCAGGAGAACGAGAAGCTGCAGATCGCGAAGCTAGGCGCCATTGACAAGGTCATCTTCGCCCAGTACCAAGGGTACGACCGGCCATCTGGCATGTGCTGCGGAAGTACCCCGATCTCGAGCTCGAGGGCTTCAGTTTCTCCATGAAGTTTCCCGAAGCCCCACCCACTCCAGATGAGGGGGGATGATTGCCTACCCGCCCGTGAGGACGAGCTTAATCCGGACGCTCCCGGGTTTAACATTGCGGGAGAAGAAGAGGTACCCTCCTCAGCCAAGCAGTCATCTCTTTTTCTTTCTTTTTTATTCTTTCTTTTTCATGTTTTTGCTGAATGTAGATCGCCCACCATTTTTTTATGGAACTTAATTGAAGAATGAAAAAAAAAGATTTTTGGGCCGAGCTTTTGGACTTGATGTTTTTCATATGGTGTTTTGTGTTCCGCGATTTGACCAAGTCTATGAGACTCAGAGTGACATGTCTCTCTCTTCTTTTATCATGGAACCTGTCTGCAGCACTTGGATGACTGGCTTTAGAAGCAGTAAACGGATGACCAAGCCTACTTTGGCCGACCCCCGCGGTGCCGAGCTCAAGTATCTTAGGGGTAATGTGAAATCTTTGGAATCTAGCTTGACACGCCATCGTAAGGATGCTAGAGATCAGGAGGCGGCATTTTCCTTTGTCTTAAGAGGTCGCAACAAGTGAGCATCGAATTGGCTCGCTTGAAGAAGGCAATGGTCGATCGGGACCTAGGGAGCGCCGAGACTTGCCTATCGGCCTTTGGTGATTCCTCTCGATAGACGACTTTGGTTGGGGCGCCCTGTTCGGCTGACTTGTTCCTTCGCAAGATGTTGATGGAAAAGGAGCTGAAGATATACAAGTTGAAGGTCGTAACTAGGAAGCAGTTGGCCTTCCATTCGTGGTCCTTCTCTGACCCTTAGACTGGATCTGCCGAACCCTAGTGATGCTCAGAGCTCGGTAGTCGTGGTGTCAACCTTGGCCGATAGGCTCGCAAGCAAGGAGACCCGCTCAATTGGACTTGATCTGGCCGGCCTTAGCCCAAGGCCCCCCAAACAGAGGAGCAGGTCGTTCAGTTGATTTTCATGCTTTGTTGTATTCTGGTTGTATCTTGTTGTAATCTCTACGGCCTCGCCGGTTGTGTAATAACTTTGTCTATAGATGGAGCTTGACTCCGGATTGCCTTGTGTAAACGTGTTGCTTTGAAATTCGAAATATTATTCTTGGAAATTGTTGCGTCTGTTTAATTGCACGATGTTGGAAATCGAAATATTAGACTTGAAGTTTCTCGGGATGGGAGCGTTGAGGATTCGAGCAGAGAAAGGAGGTCAGGGTGGTTGACGACCCCGACCGAGTTGTCCCCCGTTCTCGCCTATCCGAGCATGGCATTCTTCCATCTTTTGACGACGTCTTTGGACATCGTCCTGTCGATTCCCGGATCTAGTTGACCCGTGGGATTCTTCTCCCCCAGAGTCCTTAACTTGTTCCTCACCTGAATATCGTTCATCCCAGGCTCTTTCTCGGAGCACTCGTAAGACTTCGGCCTGGAATTCTCGGAACTCGACACGAGTAACGTGACCCTCTTCACCATGGCCGTCGGGGTGGCAGCAATCCCTTGGAGAGTGGCTGCATCGTGGATCTCGACCTTGGGATAGATGAACATTGCGGCTTGGAGCCGGGTTCGACGGTTCAGCTTCGCCTTTCGAACGACTGAGTTGGTTTCAGAGGTCGTCCTAGTTCGGTCGGTTGTTGATGATGGTTTCAGGCGAAAATACAGGTTTTCATGACCACCTATGTTTCCGCTTTGCCCAATCAATCCACGGATCACAAACGCTTTCTTCTCTTCTTCCCACTTCGTGTCAGCAAAAAGCGGAGGTCATCTACCACAGGTTGCTCGATCTGCCTTGTGATAAAGCAAGATGCATGTAGAGCCCATCCTCGCGGGTTCTCAGCCCATTGTCCCCGTGACCCTTGGGTATTCGCAGGGCTATGGGTCGATGGAGGAGGGGGGCCGAAGGCCCCGCGACAGTAGTCTTCTTAGCTTTAGGAGCCATGTGAGTAAATTGCTTTAGATTAGAACTCGAATCGAGAGTAGGATTGACTTGCGGTTTCCCACAGACGACGTCAATCTGTTGCTGTTGTTTTTAGGGTGTGGGAGCAATAGATAATGTAAGTTCTTATATTCTGGGAAACGACAATGATCCTGACCTTTGCTCTGAATTCGAAGGGGTGTTGAGTAGATTGGTTGGGAGGCAGATGACTTGCCAACCCGCAAAAAGATATTTGAAACACTGAGAGTATTCCCGGCGATAGAACCTCCGATGCTTAATTCAAAAAGCAGTAATTTAGTGGAAGGAATTTCGTAGCAAAATAGTGATTACCTTGTAACAATAGAGTAGATGTTCTATTTTATAGGTCCGGGGAAAATCTGTTATGGAGAGATCCATAGGCAGTATGAAAACTCTCTTGATCTCGGATCTGAAATTGATAAGATCCTTAATCTTAGGAGCGCGGTTACGGCGTAACCGATGGAGCATCTGACGCAAACGACGGGTGATTCACCCGGGTGCGCAAATGGGCTTGCGGAAGACCCGTGGAGCTATCTGGCCTGGACCAGTAGAGAGGTTGATATTGAGCCCAGTCTGTTGCTTTGAAATTTGTGCTAGAATCGTTCGACAGAGATTAGCCACGATTTTTACCCCTATCATTAGTCTTATTCCTCTTGATCATGCTTTGCATTTAATTTTTTAAACTTTAGTTCCCAGTTCATAGTAGTGAAGTAAGAAACAGAATTAAGTTCATAATAGCTTGTGGCAGTTTATCCCAAAAAACTTTAGTGGGTGAAGAGTACATTTTCTGGAATTGTTCTTTGGACTAACAAAAATAGAGGCCATCTTTTTGGTGTTAGAGCATCCACAGTCGTTTGCTATATATGCCATTTTGTCATATTATAGCAAACGAAATAGCAAACGACCTCTGCAGTCGTTTCTCATTTATCCATTTTTTAGCAAACGTTCTATTCTCATTTCTCAAATATGAGAAACGAAATGTGCTTTTTCAAATTATAAAAGACGGGGTATGATTCCCCGTCTCTCTGATTTAATAATTATTTAATCGATTCGGACGGAACAACATATACCGTCTCAATAATTTTAAATTTTTTTTTTTTTTTTAAATGGTCGGACGGGGAATGATACCCCGGACGGAGTATGGCACCCCGTCTCTCGCCTTTAAAAAATATTTTTTTTAAAAAAAAATCCTCAGACGGGGAATGATACCCCGGCCGGGGTATCATACCCCGTCCAAGAACCAAAAGCCAGTGGAGCATTAAATGGTCTCTGGCATTAATTGAGTAAGTTTAATTAGATTAAGTTAGGTATTAATGCTGATTAGGAGTAGTTAGGTATTAAGTGATTAGATTTAGTTATTATTTTATTATTTAATTTAGTTAATTAATATAGTTTAATAGTTAATAGTAATTAACTTTTTTTAATTTATTTGAAACGATCGGACGGGGTATGATACCCCGTCTCTCTAAAAAATAGAAAAAATATAGCAAACGACGACTGCAGTGAACGATCGTATTTGCTATTACTGTAGCTGGCATATTATAGCAAATGAGAAAAACGATTGTGGATGCTCTTAGGTCTTGGAGGTCTTGGGTAAAAGAAGAAGGATGGGCCTAGCCCATTTTGGTTGAGCCCAAATTCACGTTTAGATTTTTAACTGTTGCGCATTCATTCAACAAATTTATTACACCAATAAATCCTTTTTTATTTTTCTTTTCTTTTAACAATGTCATAGCTGCACACCAACACACATTTTTTAGCTCTACAGAAAAATAAAGCAAGTGAGATTTGAACTTTTGGTCTCTCCCTCTCTAGCGAACGAGCACATCACTAGACTTTAGTAGTACTTAATTACTAAGAAATCCTTTCGAGTTCTGCAAAATCTATACAAGTTTGGTTTCTGACCAGACCTCATTCAAGTATGCTCATTATCACATACTGATTTTAAATACAATTCACATTTTCTGAACTTATATAACCTTTTATCCTTCATCTTTTACCACTAACAAGACACTCCAATTTTTACCCCCTTTACTCCCAATTCCCAAATTTACCCCAAAAAAGAAAAATTAAAATGATCTTCATCCTTCATTTACACTGCCACTTCCATTGTCTTAGATGGCTTTCTGTACAGCTTCTGCCTTTGCCTTGGACTACTACCCTCTCTTTCATTCTCCTTATTACTGTCATCATTCTCTTTACCTTGTTCACCCTTCCTACTCTCTTCCTCTGCTGCAACATTGTACACAAATGTCACTGGCTCATCTTTCAGGTCCTGAAGAGGCTCCAATACCTCGACAACGGTTGACATCTGTGGCCGGGACTTTGCATTTGGTGCCAAACATTGGTATGCCACAAACGCTGCTTTCTGGGCCGCTTTTGTCGAGTACTGACCATTGAGAGCAGGGTCCATGATCCGAGCGATCTTTCTGGCGTCCGGAAGGTGCGGCCTGACCCAATCGACTAGGTTTTGCTCTCGGGTAGGTTTGGTCTTGTCAACTGCTCTTCGACCGGTTAGTAACTCAAGCAGAACTACTCCAAAGCTGTATACATCGCTCTTTGTCGTGAGATGACCTACAAAAGAGGATTCATGAGACAAGTGGTCTCTAACGTACATGTGTATATTGTATATGTTTTTTTTTCTTATCTAAGGTTTTTCAAATCATAAGCGACATGTGATTAATGACAACTAAAATGCATGACAGGTTTGATATCTAACCAGTCATGATGTACTCGGGTGCAGCATAGCCTTGGGTGCCCATGACACGAGTTGAGACGTGGGTGTCATCGCCTTCTGGGCCGTCCTTTGCGAGCCCAAAATCCGAGAGCTTTACACTGTAATCCTGAAGAAAGTCAACAATGTTTATGATGACCTTTTTATGATCTTTTATTGCACATTATTTTCTAATAAGTATACTAATCATATGAGCATGTGTAGTACACTTGATGTAGTACACTAGATCGGTAAAAAGATTGAACTTAAGTACAAAACAGACATATTATTTGTAGTATATATGCCTTGTATGACACGCATGGATCGTTGATTCCACTTTGACACTTTGTAAAGTAGCCGGCCGGCCAACTCATGTGATCATTTATATTTTTAGAGTAATGCTTTAGCCACTGTCAATTTCACTATCATTTTCTTCACTATCTTAGGTGGCACATTTCTATTACCGATTGGAGTGTGCAGCCTAAGGCAGTGAAGTGAAATGCAGTGAAATTGGTAGTGGATGTAGCATTACTCATATTTTTAGGGTTCTTATTACTCTCTTTGTTTTGTTTAAACACAGACAATATCTAGTCAACTTTGTGACACTGCAGTGTATAAAAAAATAACAGATATTGCATCATGTTGACACTGTATATGGTGCTTTAACAAAAGCACAGACACCCTAATTAGTTTATGTAACCAAATATTTATCCAATGACTGGACCACTCATTTGTTTGTTAATGCTGACAGCTGTATACGGTGCTTTAACAAAAGCACAAATACCCTAATTAGTTTATGAAACCAAATTTATCCAATGACTGGACCACTCATTTGTTTGTTCCCAACCACGACGTACAATATAGTTCAAAAATCATCAATCATTGGTAATTTTACTACTACCACTGCGATGAGGTGCCATTCAATGTTGACACTTCATTTCCATCTCACTAGGTCTAAGATTCCCCTTAGTTGAAGAAGTTAAATTTAGAAGTCAAGAGTAAACTCATCTAACTCGTTTTCACACAAATTCTCCATCATGCTAGCTAGCTAGCAACAGTTGTAAATGAGAATACAAGGAAAAAATAGGTGGAAGATGAAGGAAAGTCAGGAAACTCACCGAGTCAAGTAAGATGTTTGAAGCTTTAAAATCGCGGTAGATCACAGGCTGCTCGGTTTGGTGGAGAAACGCAAGCCCCTTGGCCGCTCCTACTGCAATCTTTAATCTCGTCAACCATGGCAAAGAAGACGAAAACCCTAAAAGAATAATGCATTTTTCGTGTTAAAGCATATATATTTTTAATTATAATAATTTGTTTTCTTATATGAAATCTAGATGTTTAATTTTTGAAAAATTCAAACCATAAAAATAAAAGCATTTTTATTAGGCATTGATATGTATGACCATATAGTTGGATGAACAAAATTACAAAAGTGGCAGAAAAAAGTCATGAAACTGTTTCTTTTATGAAAAAAAGGTTGGTAGAATGGCATAATGGCTCTTCATTCTTTTATCTATATATGATGACATGAATATCAGATATATAGTTAGGATCATGAACACCTTTAGACTTCTTCCATGATTGTTTTAAAGAAATCTAGCATGTCACGAACAGTTTCACTATTTCTAACTCACAATAAGGAAAATCTTGATATGGTATTTTCGAGTCTCATATATTTGAATTAGGGATACCCACCTTTATTACTCTAGGGGGCGTTTGGTACGCGGTAATGTATAAGGAAATCTAGGATTACCCTCTTGATTACCTGGTTTGGTAAGACATAGGTATAGTTTTGTAAATAATCTTAAATTCCCAGGGTTATCAAAATAATTAGTTTAGAAGGATAAAGATTCCCTTTGAAAAGGGTGGGATTTGTGGATTCCTCTACATAAAAAATGAATGAGATTATTGCATACCCAAAATACCCTCCAAATTTCTGCTTATCATATAACCCGCTCTTGTTTCCTCCAACCAATTTATGGCTCTTCTTCCCCACCATTGGTTCAATCGAATTGCCTAAAAGCAGGCAAGGCTTTCTTTTCTATGCTTCCAGGAGAGGTTCTCTTGGCCTCACTCAACGCTGTTGGTAAGTACATGATAACCTTCTGTGCTTTAGCACCCTGGTTCCTAGTAAAATATCTAGGTCCATTATTGATTAATCGTTTAAGGTGGAAATCTACTCTAGTGGTGTTGGACAAACAAACCACCATGTCATTTAAACAAGCAGGGGAAAAATTAGAGACTTGTTTTGGTCGGCGTGATATATTCACAGAAATGAATGAAAATACATTAGTACTCAAAATTTTCCGCACTTGAATTAAAGGAAATTAAATACACATACATATACATAATGAAAAGCAATTCAAAAGTATTTACTTCAATACTACTATAACATAGAAAGAAATCAAATGTAAGCCTCACTTTACATGCAGGCAAGGTTCTTGATGTAGTCAAACTCACTGAAAGAAAAGCTTTCGCAGCTACGTCTGGTGCTGTTACAGGAACTGCCTAGCATATTCTGAGTTCAATTCTTTTATGTTATTTTTTATTTAAAATTTATTGAAATATGTGGAGTTGAAATTTGCTTCTATGAACTTTATTATTTTATTTGTATATATATTTAAGTACCTATGTCTCGTGTTAATAAATACATTTCATTTTTTATTTTTGTTATGTTCTTCATCTAACTGGTTGAAATATATTTGAATCATAGTGTAATTTTTTTTAGTAATCTATTTGTTAATTTACTAAAGATTTATAAGAAATATATCAGTATTGCTTTTGCACATGCATGTATATACATCAATTACTAAATTAGATAACTTTTATATTTATTTATTTTTAAATAAAGCCAAAATGGTATTTTCGGTAATGTCTACTATAGAGATAGATTGATGGGAATGAATTGTTCTATACCAAACACGGTAATAAAGTATTCCCAGACATGTAATGCCGTATACCAAACACAGTATTGCAACATTCCCGGAAATCTTCATTTCCACCCACATATTCCTGGGAATCCACTAATTCCTGGGAATTCTCCAATCCGCGTACCAAACGCCCCCTAATAGTAGAGTGAGTATCTTCACACTTTTAATAATAATAATAATATTATTATTATTACTATTACTATTACTGTTATTATTACTACAACTACTATTATAATTATAATTACTAGTAATTTACACGTATGATCCACATATTTATATACATTTAAAAAAAAAAAAATCGGTATTGTCTGGTATCGAATCTAAGACCTCCGTTATATTAGTTATGCATGTGCATTGTACGTGTTTGTTGGGATACAATACACGTATTTGTTTGGTTACAGATGAAATTTGTTTGGTAACAAACTCTCCCATTAAAATAGTATAGATAGATAGATAACTATTTATTATTATTTTTATTATTTTCATTCTGACCCGGGCCCACATAAAGGGGATCAAGATGGGGAGACGCAGGTCTTCATCAAGATCCTGAACCACCCGGGTTTTCATCACAAGAATTGTTTTTCCAAGCTGACCCACTATTTGAAAGTATTTACCAAATTAATCCACTTTGGAAACTATTTACCAATGAAATAGCGAGTTATTTAAAAATAAACTCACTGTTTCAAACAGCGAGTGTTGTTCTATGGTTTTCTCCAACACTTGGAAAAATCTCGTAAAGATACTAAAGTCTAAAGACAGACGTGATGTTGAAAACAACGAGTTTGGTTTGTAGTTTTTTTCTTCTAAAACCAACTCTTTAGAAAAATGAGTACAACTACATTCGCTATCTGAGATAGCGAGTTAAGTTGAACTAGACTCGCTATCTCAGATAGCGAGTGAAGTTGTACTCATTTTTCCAGAGACAATTTGAACAGACAATTTCTACCTGAAATGTATATAACTAGACTCGCTATCTGAGATAGCGAGTTCATTTGAACTAGACTCGCTATCTCAAATAGCGAATGTAGTTTTACTCATATTTTCAGAGAAATTTTGAACATGAAATGTATACAACTATACTCGCTATCTGAAATAGCGAGTCTAGTTCATATGAACTCGCTATCTCAGATAGCGAGTGTAATTGTACTCATTTTCTTAGAAAAATTTTGAATATACAATTTCTACCTAAAATTTATATAACTACACTCGCTATCTCAAATACCAAGTCTAGTTCAACTGACATCACTATCTCAGATAGCGAGTGTAGTTGTACTCATTTTTTGAAATAAATTTTCAACATGAAATTTCTACTTGAAATGTATAGACCTGCACTCGCTATTCAAGATAGCGAGTAGGTGAATTTGGTAAATAGTTTCAAAAGTGGGTCGGTTTGATAAATACTTTCAAAAGGTAGGTCATTTTGGGGAAAAAAGTGGGTCGGTTTGATAAACACTTTTTTAGTACTCATTTTTTTTTTTACTGGCAAAAGGTAGGAGAGTCCTACCTCACAGATAATATATATATATATCAAAATAAAACAGTACCAGAGTCATTACAAAAGAGGCATTCAATTTAGTACTCATTTTTAAAGATTTCTTTTCCCTACAATAATTTTCATGAATTGAATACAGTTTACAACCAACAAAACACCTCCTAAACAAATTAGAATTCATGCCGTAAAAGAGCACTTGTATATGGTTACCTAAAAAAATTATGCTCAGCATATATGCTTCCTCACATACATACTAGTTCTAGGATATATATATATGTCTTGGCTCATGTAAATTTTTAAACTACTTCCTCGTATACCAAAACATGCTCCAATGGTTGGTGAAGATATATAGTTATGGTGGCAATTAAAGTTCAGGATTTGCAAAAAAATAATGTTGTTGCCTACCGATCGATATTTAAAGCTGTAAACTATTTTCTTTAATTAAACAAATGAAATAACAATGATTCCAGAACAATTTTTTTTTTTTTTTCTTTTCTGTTGTTCACTATTTGTTAACTATATGAGATTTAAAAAAAAAAAAAAAACTACATATATATGAAAAAGTGATCTGGCTCATAGAAAATTCCGAATAACATATCATTTTCATCGCTAAACAATTAAGAGTATAGTCGTTCCAAACCAAGTACTCGAAAAGAGAGAAGAAAATTACTCTTGAATAGATGATTCTCCAAGCTACCCTTGGCCATGAACTCGTACACGAGAAGTCTATGCTCTTGCTCGTAGCAGTATCCGAGAAGCTTCACAAGGTGGGGGTGCCGCAACTGCCCAAGAAATATTACTTCAGCCTGAAAAAAATACAAGAAATATATATGTGCACTTTATAAGTAGAAAATTTTGAAGAAACATCTGTACAAAATTGTACTCGTAGAAGGGTGTATCTGCATAAAGTCCACACATATAATAAACTTAAAAGAGTAATGCTTTAGCCACTACCAATTTCACTACCATTTCCTTCACTACCTTAGGTGGCATACTCCTATTAGAGAGTTCTCCCACCTACTCTATCATCCCCTACCTATTGGAGTGTGCCACCTAAGGTAGTGAAATTGGTAGTGGCTAAAGCATTACTCAACTTAATATATGTAACTTTCTCTCAAAAGTGAGAAGTGGTATTCACAATAATTAAGCATGTAACTTTTCCATTAATATATACCAGTAATTTACACGTGCGATGAACGTCTTAATAAATATAGTTTTTTAAAATAAAAAATTTAGACATAGTATGGATTTGAACTTAGAATCTCCTTTATAATAGTTATGCATGTATATTGCACGAATTGGTAGAATGACAAAACATTTACAAATGACACTGAGGTCTTCTTCCATTATAATATTAGAGATAATTATAGTTTGATGAAGTTGACAAAATAGCTTTGAATTATTCAAGAAGTTGAGATATCACTCTCTCTTTTCCAAAACAATTAATGATGTGTAGTAGCACCATTCTTCTCCCTGCTGTTTGTTTTCATACTTACGAGTAATGCTTTAGCCACTACCAATTTCACTACCATTTTTTTCACTACCTTAGGTGGCATACTCCTATTGGAGAGTTCTCCCACCTACTCTATCATCTCCTACCTATTGCAGTGTGCCACCTAAGGCAGTGAAAAAAAATGTAGTGAAATTGGTAGTGTCTCTAGCATTACTCCATACTTACTACCAAAAGAAAATTGAGATGGAGCACTGTAGTCGGTGGGGTCGGATTGGATAGTGAAATACCCAGACCCTACCAAAAGGCAACAATCCAGGTCTATTCATTTTTTTCGGAATCCGATTCGGTTCCGTTTGGTTCTAGGTATCCAACGGGTATAAAAATACACAACAATAATTTTATTTTTCGGTGTCCGTTAAAAATTTCAATATTCAATTTTATAACATTTTTTTTCCGAGAATCACATGAATCAGCTACATCGAGAAAGTGAAATTAAAATTAATTAATATATAGATGAACGTAGATAAGTTACTTTTACAATATAAAGAGTATGAGATACAAATTTGGAGTAAAAGCAAATATTGCACCCTCTCTATTAAGTTTTATATATAGAGAGAGAACATGTTCTAATATACTAAAATTTAAGTTATTGATCTACTACTTGGTTCAAGGGTCGGATTGGGTCCAAAATCATAGGACCCTAATGCTACGTACCAATCTGGGATAGGGTCGGTTCCGGTCCGTGCCGGGCCCGGGTCCGGGTACCCTCAGCTGTAAGAATAACCTAGCAGCTTTTGCATTCTACTCCTAGCTTTTTGGTTAATTTACATCATACAGTATTTTCTTAATTACAAATTTTCACCCTTGCTACCTGAATATAAGAAACAAAAAGACACTTTCCATTAATATCATGCCATCTCTATCTCTACTATTATAATGGGAGAAGGGCTTAGTGGTCACCGGCTGTCATTTTGAAGCCAACACGTGCAGCGCACGTGTTGGCAAAATGATTCACTTTGGTAAATATTTTCGGAAGTGAACCAGTTTGGTAAATATTTTCAAAAGTAGATCAGTTCGGTAATTATTTTTTTATCCTTCTCATTTGGTCAATATTTTCGAAAGTGGATCAGTTTTGAAATTATTTTCTTTTTTTTCTTTTCATTATCCCTTCAATTTTTCCCACGTGTGCACGACTTTGGTAAATATTTTCGAAAGTGGACCAGTGTGGTAAATATTTTCGAAAGCGGATCAGTTTGGAATTTATTCTCTTTTGGGTTATGGACTAACTTTGGTAAATATTCTCGAAAGCGGGCCGGTTTGCTCAATATTTTCGGAAGTGGATCAGTTTGGAAATTATTTTCTTTTTATCCTTTCTCATCATCCCTTCAATTTTTTCCACGTGCACGTGTGCACGTGTATAATACTAGTATTTCATAAATTGCGAAAAACCCTATAATCAATTAGTAAAATTTAAATTTTCACACACATTTAATACAAATAGGAAGAAAATATTTATACCACAATATACATCCATATGAAACTACCTTTTTCATAACTATCACATATATGCAAATATTGAATTAAATTCAAAAAATTGGATAGAAAAATATCATAATTGCAAAATGGCCCTTACCAGCCACTCTCTATGCCCCTGAGCTCCATCCAAGTCCAGCAACTTCACGGCAACCGGTCCGGCATCCAACCCGACCCGAACTTTATCATCCACAAACCCTTTGTAAACAGGTCCAAACCCGCCTTCTCCTAGAAAATTGGCATCCGAAAACCCACCAGTAGCCATGTCCAGCTCACCTAGGGTGAACTTGCATAAGTAACTACCCATCAACGACAGCGAAAGGTCCTCCGGTGAGCTGACGTCAGTAAACGACAGCCGGCGAATGGACAACTTAGAGGGTCGGGTCCTGGCGCTGCAGCGGGCGGATGCCCGGCAGCAGAGGGGGAGGAGAAATTGCCACGTGGACTTTGAAGGCATGACGATGGGTTAGGCTAGTTGTTACACTTGTTTGTAGACTAAAGTTCATAGGGTGTGGTTTTAATTAATGAAGTGAAGGGGAGAGAGAGAGAGAGAGAGAGTTGGCGAAGTTTTTTCAGGACTATTTCCGGACTAACCAACAACTCTTACCGAATTTATATACAAAAGGGTTAAGATTTTGGGGTTAAGATCAAGGAAGGAATTGTCGTTGTTGACCCTTGACTTTTTTGGGTATGTATTCAATGAATAATGAAAGTTTTGCATTTGGATTTCTGTATTTTCTTTGGAAAATTTCGTTTAAGGCTGATCTTTTGATCATGATTTTGTAATTGCTCCTTTGACTATTTCTCCTTAGCACCGTCTTGAAAACCCCTTGTGACAGGTTGCTCTACAGAAACTATTTTTGGCTAAACAATACATGTCCGCTACTATAACTCAAAGAGTTTACGTTATATAATTTGTAGGCATACCAGTTTAATTAAACTAATTCAATCACAAATATTTAGTAAATATTTTTCTAAAAGAGGAGCTAGCATTAATTAATCAACGAGGATGACTACACATACATGAGTTTTTATACTTATAAATGCATTGGACCCCACTTCTCACTAAAAGACAATATTTTAATATTATCTTTTAATAAAAAGTGGGGCCCAATATATTTATAATGTATATTTAGAGTAAAAACTTATGCATGTCTAGCATTTTACTTAATCAATTGATGACCATCCAAGAAGTGAGTAGATAAAACTTAACTGAAGTTCGATCAAGACATCAATTGAAAAATCAGATGATGACAATGAAAAGTATACAACACCATATATATATGTTTAGAGTTGCACTACACAGTCGTCGAGCAAATAATAATATATATGTAACTTGAGCTGCCCTATTGCAATCATATTAATCAATAAATCAAAGACAATATCATTTGCTTCCAATTCTACGACTCTATAGTACATGTAATTAAGAGCATATAATACAAATTGAAATCACAGGAAAAGGACATCCCACCACAAATAGAACCTTCTACATTGATTTTGTGCTTTATGTGGAGTAGCAGAAGATTACAAAAGCATGCATTCTTAAGTAGGGTTTGAGAGGGGAAAGGGACACCTTTACAATGTTAATTATATTATCAATTATTTAATTTAGTTTTTGATTAATTTTCAAGTCTTATACATATATATAAAAAAAGTGTAGACAAAGGGAGTAGGTGAATAAGCAATATATTGTTTTGGCCCAATGGGGTTCTATTGCCTCTTGCCATTGCACAATCCATGCTGCACTTTTGCATTTTTTTAGAGAGAGATAGAATATAATTAATTAACAATTAGTAATAAACTTCTAGAACGTACGTATACATGTTTTGGAAGAAAATAGTTGTGAGCCCATTATTTGACCATAGTTTTTCATGAAGCATTG